>JARPMJ010004984.1:0-68346 GCA_033366665.1 Phoxinus dragarum
TATTTTTTTCACATGGAACTCAAAAGGAGATGTTTGGTACAATATCAGTCAGCATTCACTGTATTTGCATGTACAAATATGCTATGAAAGTGAATGGTGACTGAGGTAACTTCTTTCAATTTTAGGGTGAACTGTATAGTTTGAAGTGTAGTGCAATGGAAAATATAATATCTAGGATTAATAACTTAATAAGTCATATATTTAACCATAACACTACCTAGGACTGCTATATTAAATGGGTTCAATGGAATAAAGCAGAGTAAACTTGTGTTTCAGCACCACGGACAGCGGTCAGTGTTTTGTCAATTCTGCTTTCTCCTTTCTCAAAAATAAACACAATTAAGCAGTCTAACATTGGGCAGTCTAAAATAAACAAGTATAAGGTGTTGTATGCATAATCAAATATAATTGAAAATGACTTTCAAAGGGGTTCAAGCAGCATCTACGTCACTATCCCAGCAGCGGCGCTCATGGGAATCAATGTTCCCGAGAATTTTCTGCTTGGGCAAAACCATGGCCCTTCTAATGAAATAAACCGTGCTATGTATCATTCAGGGCATAAAAAATAGTTTTTTTTATCCATACACCATATACATATAGGTGTTTAATACATCCTGTTTTTGTAACACTTCTCTTTACTTGCAGTAGCTGTTCTATCTCTCCCTCAGTGAGCCGAATTCTTCCAGGTCTTGCCCAGCATGGCAGTAATGAGAGTCTTTGCCAGTATGCCAGCACTTCATGACCTTGGCTCTAGACTGCTTACTGCTTATGGAGTCCAACAGTACAGTAACAGTCTACAGTCATGGCTACTGAAGTCTGGCTCCAGCATCACAAATATGCATTTGAATACCAGACCTAGCCCGATTTAGCCTATCATCTGTATAACTTCCGTTGGATTTCATAGGAAAGGCTGTGAAAATGTGCACGCACACATACATCAGAAATACTCGGCTGTGACGGCAAACAGTTGCGTATATCTGAGCCTGTATTGGGGGAGTCCTGTGCTATGGAGGCTTGTCGTTTCATCTAACAAGCCAATAGGAGAGCGCTATTTCCAGTTACCATGCCAACACCCCCTCTGCTGTCTCCATGGTGACCGTGGCTTTAGATTGTTACTGTAGCGATGGCACGTGGTAACAGTCTACAGCCATGGTCGCCAAGGGGCAGGTGTTATAGCGACAACTGGAAGCATAATTGTGACTAGCAGGCTTAATTATGTTTCATGTGCGTGACCAGAACGCACATGAAACTGTAACATGGTGAGGGATTTGCTAGGAAGAACTTACAGGATGATTTGATTTTGGAAAGTAGGTCAAAGTCTCACTTTATTTATTTATATCTTTCCCTCCTTCTGAAACTCTATTGAAAGACTGTTTTTCTCTCTCTTTGCCTGCTGAAAAGTATCAAAACTGTACATGTGTTACTGTTTGATTTCTGACTGAAAACAACATACATTAAACACTTCGATACAAACAGATTTGTGTTCTGTGGTTATTGATTCACGTACTGTACCAGAATATACAATGTTTTCCTGATGATTCACCTCGTTTCCTGTTGGCCAAGTGATTCATTCTAATGTGAAGTGCCAATGATTGCTCCTTTTTTCCCCAGACAATTTCCCGTGGAACAGGGAGAAGCAGTTTTAATTAGGATAGAGTGACAGAATATGTTGAATGTGTAATTGATGAAAGCCATACAATTTTTTTTTTTTTTTTACCGGTTCCAGTGCCATCTGGGACAGCAGGACAGGTGTTTTGGTTAATTTAGTGAGTAATTAACATATATTAAATTAACAGGGATGTCTTGTCAAAATGAGTTTTGATCTGCAGATTTTTTTAGTGGTGTGCAATAGAATATGGCCCAAATGCTAAAGAAATAGAAGTCACATGTCGCCCTCTGGAGGAGAGAGTCTGTAGTTGCACAAAACAAGCTGTGGGCAACAATTGTCATGCAAGTAATAGAAAATGATATTCAGAAATGTTTATATGAAAATTAAAATACATAAAATCTCGGCATCCAAGACAATGTCCCTTTTTTTATTATTTTTATTATGCCACTTTGTAACATTAAATAAAATATTTTGTTCTTGGGCTGGATGCAAATCGTGCCCAAAGTTGTCTAACCTTTTAAGCCTTATATATATATATATATATATATATATATATATATATATATATATATATTATAATACTTACTTTGAAACAATGTGATGAGAAGTCGATAGAGACTCTTTTCCCTACAAGTAAGAGACCATGTGCTGATATTGGAACCTCAGCACATAAACTCTTACTGTTCAGGGCTAAGGGCATCGCACGCACGCACACACACGCACGCACGCACGCACGCACGCACGCACGCACGCACACACACACACACACACACACACACACACAAATTATTAATTATTCAGCCTCTAAAAGAAGACAAATATGGCACTGTCAGGCATTTAAGCAGAAATACAGAAAAAGTACTGTAGGAGATCATCAGCAAAGAACAATAAATTCTATTCATTTTAAAAAGACAAACACTAATTGGCCATATGCATTAAAAGGAATGATTAGAAATGGAACGTATAGGCGTTAATTCATCTCCACCTCCACTTGACCCAAATGTGCCCCTGTAAAAACTACATTCACAAGAAGGAACAGCCAAACCAGAAGAATTTGAAGGGTTCTGTTCAGATCCTCTTCACCAAAACCGTGTAGTCCTTACCAATGATAGCACAGAGTCCCTGGTAGCTCAGAAGAAAGAAAGAAAGAAAGAAAGAAAGAAAGAAAGAAAGAAAGAAAGAAAGAAAGAAAGAAAGAAAGAAAGAAAGAACTTTATTGTTTCGCATGTACATATATTTACTGTAATTACATTAACTGGGTGATATCTAGTCCTAAACCTAACTTCAACCCATGTAGTTTACCTTATATTTCTACGTTGGGTAAGTAGGCTACATTGTAAGTACATTGAAAGTGCACGTACTGTGAAACAAAGTGTAACCCGGTCCCTCTGGCTTAAGGTGTGCACTGTCCACATAGCCTAAACCGGAAAACAGAAGCAGCAGGACCGGGTTTAGATCAGGCTGGGAATTAATCAGTAACTCAAACCACACTCAGCTGAACGAATTCCTGAATTCCTGGTTATAAGACCGCCTGACTCTCTAAGAACAAAAGAATCCTAGTTCCAAAACAGAACCACCACAACAACAACAACCCCTTAACTCAATTTTCAGAGAAAAAATCCTTCGTTCTAACATCTTGTCTTACTCTTTGCTTGTAAATATGCACCATGTGCTTCATAACAGTGACATCATAGCTGTTCTTTAGGTTAAATGATCCATTCGTTGGGAAACTCCCTCCACCCTCTCTGTCCCTGCTGAGATCTGATTGGTCAATCCGGCCACACCAGCAAAGCAGGGTCTTCTCAGTGACCTCTTCACCAGAACACATTTCCTGGAATTTACCTTCTTCTGCTCTTCTGGGAAACCTCATATATTTTTCCGTCTTCTTCGAATATTATATAAAGTTACATATAAGGGTTTTGATTCACTCCAAAGCAACATTTCACCAACACTATGAATAAACAGGCATATTCATATACAAATACAAATACATATTCATATACATAAAGACAGCATATAGAAGTAGGCCTATGTATTCATACTCTAGACTACACATACCTTTCTAATATTAATACACTATTTAGCTTCATTTTACCACAAAACATATTTAAAATGAAATCATGTGACTGTACAGCACAATACATACATGACTCCAACATGTGTGATAAACACCCCAAATCACCACTTGTCCAAACGCATCACTCCTCAAAATCTCCCATGAAGATATAGATTTCCAGAAAAATAAAGGTAAAAGTTCAGAGACAGTGTGATATAGTCCATATAGTCAGCTTTCAGGATGAGAGAACGCAAAAGATAGTTTAACGGAGCAGGATGAAACTACCGAGTCCTTCTACTCTTATAAAAACACGCTGTAGCTCCGCCCACATTCTCAAAACCACGCCTTCCTCATTCCTCAGAGAAAAAAACACCCCCTGTTACTTTTAACACAGGTTGCTGGCATCCCTCTGCCTCTTACTATAACCCACCAGAGTCAAAATATAGCCCGATGCACCGCTCACAACCTTCTTTTCCAGACATTTCTTACACAACTGTCCTTCTCTCACCCCTGGCCACGACTGTTGCGCAAGTCCAGGATTCCTGAGGCCGGGAGTCACGGAGCTGTTGTAAAACTTACTGGCAAGAGGGAGTTTGTGTTTCTCCTCTTGTCTTCCATTTATCAAAACCATGTGTTTGCGTGGAGAAAGAGACACGTGGCACTGAGAAGGAGAGAACAGAAAAAAAGGACGAATTATGTGGGAGGGACTGACAGAAAGAGGGGAAAAACAAATGAGAGGAAAAATAAAAAAGGCTTTAAAATATGATCATTTTGGCATGGTATGTTAAATGGTAAAATGTTAACCAAATTATATACATATTATAGAAGAAATTGTCCTTCTATCCCAACACAACCCTTTAAGGGCTCTGTAAACCTCATAGTTTTTACATTTCGGTAACTCAATAAAATAAGTTAAGCATTTTTTTAAATAAGTTATACAAGATTCAACTAATTTTTAAGTCAGTTTAATGTACTTTAAGTTGAAAATGACTTAAACTTCCAAGTTGATTGTACTTAAAAATTTAAAACAGCATTTTTTTTTATAGTAGCCTATAGGTTGAAATGCATAAATCTTGAAAAAGGCTTTAATTGTTTTAGTGTACATTAGATACAGTGTGAACTGTTTAAAACAACAAATCAACCTAATGTGTAGCTGTTTCATTGCCGTTTACAAGAATAAGAGAGGGATGGAGACAGGGAGAGTGAGAAAAAAGGAAAGGAAACGCGAGAGATCGGGTCAAGGAAGGTGTGGAGGAGCTCAGGATACATTGGAAATAGTGAGTGAGAAGAGAGGAGTGCTTTCCACAAACATCTGGAAATCATCATGAATGCAATCCTGGTCCGCCAAACTTCCTTTAAGCTACATGAGAACACAGAGTTCCCAATCTAACTGTGAGCGCGCGCAAACACACACACACACACACACACACACACACACACACACACACACACACACACACACATTGACAGAGGAATCAAAATGATACACAGCTGCAGGGTGAAACACACACACACACACACACACACACACACACACACACACACACACACACACACACACACACACACACACACACACACACACACACACACACACACACACACACACACACACACACACACACACACACACACACACACACACACACACACACACACACACTAAGCTACTGCACCTGCCTTACTGAATATACTGAAGATTCAAGTTCATCATCCAGAACAGTTTTCCCACTACCAATATGACTTTACATTTTTTTTATTGAATAATTAATAAAGCACTTTAAGAAATAATAACATAAAGCTAATAAAGCAAACCTAAAGCCTATACTGCATCATATTTTGTGCGGAAATTTTGAAATAATTTAATATTAAATTATCAATATGATCAAAACTTTGCTGAAAAAAAACTGTTGTAAACAATGTACCACATGTCATATGATTGTTGTTTATTCTTTTTTTAGCAAGTAAAATGCCTTTTAGTATCATTTTAAAAATGTGTAAAAATTGTGGTACTGTGCTGTAAAATCTTTTCAGATTTTTTTTATAAAGTAAATGTAAGAATATATTTTATACTGTTTGTAATATTTTATAATGAATCCAAACAGGACTAAAGCAACCTAATTATCCATACATCACTTCTTTTATTTTTTAGAAAAATCATATAAAAAATGTATCAAATATGACACAGGCTTTTGATGAACGTTTATTTGTTCATCTCTCAATCATCATTTTATTGCATTGCATTATGTTTTACTCCCCACAATAAAATCTACAGAGAATTGATCATAAAACTAAGCATTTTAATATTTTCTTAGTAAAACAATTTATTGCGAGATATAGTGACAACTGATATTTATATGCATTTATGTAAGTCTGCTATACTGTTATAAAGATCTCACTGATTAAAATGACAAGCTATGATAATTTTAGTTTACTTTTTGACCATATAAATATCAGCAACTGCACCAAATGGCACATTTTATATATATACACATAGTATGATATAGGAACATTTGTAGCACATACTTGAGGAAAAAAAAAACTGTTTTATTCAGCCCTGAGCAAAAATGTGCCATTTGGTGCAGTATGTGTGTGTATATACTTTGTCTAAAGATTCTATAAACTGTTCTATTTTTATGACTATTTCATATGTCAGGCTTTACAGGGTTAAAGCCCGCCCCAGGGAGTTGCGGCATAGACTTCCATTTTACATACATTTCTGTGCAATATTGTTTATTTTTTTTAGAAACTCCAAATAAAAATACATTATATTAAATATATATTACATTAATTTTTTTTCTGTGGCAAACACCATGCCACAGAGCCTAACTTGATTTGAACCCCAAAATATCCTTTAACCAGACACTGTCCCGCAAATGAAACAGCACTGGATACTTCTGAAAGTCTTTATTCAAGTAACTATTTCCCTGAGAACAGTGTAAAACATTCTTTTATTGTCCAATTTCCAAAATATCGATTTACTCTGGCGTATTGACAAGTATATCAGACAAGTATAAAACATAATGTAATTACTAAAGGCGTAATCTAGTATAAGTACATTATGTTTTATACTTGTCTAATGTTTTGTTTTTCTTTTATAATTGTAGTTCAAATTGTTCTAAATTGTACATTTCTTAATGCTTTCTATTGTGGAGTGATGTGTCATTTTACGTGCAGCACTCATGTTGCTTTTAAGGGTATATAAATAAACCTGACCTTGAGCAAGGCTTTTTTTTATAATGTTGCTACAATTCACTTTGTACATTTTATGTAGACCTGATTTATTCCAGGAACCCTCACATATTCTTTTATCCTCTCACTGAAACTTCTTAAGGAAGTCTTGGTACGTCTGCCTGTGAGAGGATTTCGCCGGAACAAAGTGTCCACCAGGATGAAGGAGGATTTGAGCTCCATCAAACGCTGGCAGCAGATCTCGGCTCATCTCCTCAGGAATTACACGGTCATCCTGTCCAAACACATGCAGAGAGGGGATTGTTAGCGCCGGTGCTTTGTAGAACCGCTGATGCTGGGAACAGGCACTGCGGAATCCCGCGACCACGATGGCAAAGCGGAAATTGAAATCAGGCTGTAGTTTCTGTTCTTGCAGGGCACACAGCATGGCCACCAGGGCGGCACCCTGACTAAAGCCCAGGATGCCATCGAAAGGGCCGAGATCCTTCACTGCAGTTTTCACAGCCTCTATACTCTCTTCCAGACCCAGGCTGCTCTCACACTCCTGCTTAGCATTAAAACCTCGTGCCTGGACATCAGAGAACCACCAGCCCCTCTGGTCTTCTTCACCACTGCTGGCCATCTTCTCTGGCTCCTGATTGGCTGTTTGCAGTAGTAAGATAAGACAGAAAGACCCATCAATGACACTTACGTAGGATATAGATCAGTTATTGCGGAAACCATTCAGGATGTCTGGATTCTATGATGAATAGAAAGCTCAAAAGAACAGTATTTATTTGAAATAGAAATCGTTTTGTAACATTATTTACGCTGTTACGTGTTAATAATAATAATTTAAAAAACTTTCTTAAACCAAACTTTTGATTGGAAATGTGTCAAAAAGTTTCCACAAAAATATTGAGCAGCGCAACTGTTTTAAACATTGATTATAATAACTTAAGGTATGTTTCTTGAGCACCAAATCAGAATATTAGAGTGATTTCTGAAGGATCATGTGACACTGAAGACTGAAGTAATGATGCTGAAAATTCAGCTTTACCATCAGGAATAAATAATAGTTTAAGATATAAAATAACAGTTATTTCAACTTGCAATGTTTCACAATACTACCGTTTTACTGTATTTTTTTTATCAAATAAACGCAGCCTTAGTGAGCATGACTTCTTCCAAAAATATTAATTATTCCAAACGTTTGACCGGTGTAATGCTAGGCAAATATGATCAGTTTTATACTCACTTTCGTTTTGAATAGCAGGAACTTGGTGTGGTGCACTAATATACACCAGCTCCACTAGTTTCTTTAATAGTTTACGTAAAGCCCCTGTCTTCTCTCTAAAAGAGTTTGCATTCTGTCGATAACCATGAATACAGAGAATTCGGAGAGGAACCGCAGATGTAGACATTATTAATGATCTGTCAAAGCTTTTTGAAATTTTGTAAATACTAGCAATTCTCCAAACTCGAAACAATGTACTACCGCAAAAAAAAAAAAAATACACACACCCCAAAACAAGCAAACAGGGACAAGCTGACTTAACACTACAGAGTAATATTGAGTTATATTGTTGTAAAATAACATCAGAAAGTATTCACACGTTTCCCTATTCTGCGACTGATTCATGGCCGTGTGGAAACATAACGAATCAAGAGTTCCGCTTAGGAAAATATTATCCGCAACTTGTTTACAAAAGTCCCAGAGTACAAGTTAGCAATACAACTATTTTATAAAATGCGTTTTATGTTTGTTTTTTCTTCAAGTGTGCTTTCCACAAAGTGTACATTATTGTTTTCTACAAATAGAAACAGAAGTTCCGAATTTAAACGCCAGGGGGCAAGCGTTCCCTAAAGAATGTGTAGGGTGTTCTCTCTGGATCTTAGATACGTTAGCCTCTCATATGCAAATTGAAAATTATTGCAACGAATTGAAATGTCTTACTCATTGAATTTAATTCTCAATAAATAGCCTACAGGCTTAACAATGGCTATATAGTTCTCTTTGCACTGAAAGAGAACACCGAAAGGTCTAATAGAAGCCCACTGGCAGCAGACATGACAACAGACTGACAAAAGCAGTTTTTTTTTCCAATAGAACAGTGACAATAACATAGTGCCAAAAAAGTGCATGTTTTTAAATCTAAATGTATGTCCAAAGAGGAAAGTTTCACTGCAGGTAAATAGAGAGAATGCAAAGAAGAAGAAAAAAACATATGCTGATATGAATGCAAATGCTAGATAACTTCTGAAAAATTAAAACAACAAAAGAAACAAAACATAATTTCTATGCATTTTTGCAATTATGCATAAGGATTTAGGGATTGTGTCTCCCATATCTCCAAATGTTTGTATAAGAAGAAAAATCATGTCTCCGAGCTTTTAAAGAATGTAAATAACTGCACACAAAAAAAATGGTTTAACATAAATCTGTATGCATTCAATATTTCATGCAATCCTAGAGGGGAAGTTCTTAATTTGGGAAGATGATTATTTCTCTCTGTTGATCTTGGTGAGTTTTCTGGATGATTGTGCCTCCTGAGCACTTGACAATTAATCTAAAAATGAGCAGGAACCCTGGAGGTCTGATGTCTCTAATACTTATACTCTTACACAACATAGAGTTTATCTGTATAATAATGCTGATCCGAGAACAGTTCTACTGAAACAGATATAGGTGATAGATAGATAGATAGATAGATAGATAGATAGATAGATAGATAGATAGATAGATAGATAGATAGATAGATATTGATTCGTTTGTTGATTCACTTATTTCGCCCATAGATGTTTATTACCTGGTTGTGTGCTTGCGTGTGTTTACGTGAAATTAATGAATATTTCTGGCCAGTGATGTGCAGTAGAAACCAGCACTAAGCATATGCTCAAAGCATTAATTATGGGAGGTTTTGTGGCAATCCACCATGTTAACTTAAATGAATATCTGTAAAAGAAAAATAGATTTAATTAATGAGAGTCTCTTTCTCTAATTAAATTAATGTCGTGTCTGTGCATGCATATTGAGTATGCCAGTCAAATTCCCAGCATTCACTATACAACCTATACCTCGTTCCCTGCATTAACAGATTTACTTAAACACATCCAAAGCTATTTTGCCAGTGCGACGCATTTGATCACACATTAAATCCTTCGGCGTCCCCCTTCAAGGGTCTTCCTATCAACCAGCGTCTCGTTCGCACCCGTTCATTACCTCTTCGTTTTCCCTGTCCTCTGCCTGAACTGCTGCTCTCTTTAATATTCACCGTGATCAACCAGAGAGATGAGTCACAAATGAGACCAAATAAATAAAACAGGCCCTAAGGCCAACCTTCCTTTCAGTGCTGTTTAAGTGATTTATTCTCAAATGCAGCTTGTTAGAGGCAGGTGAGGGTGCTTCATTCTCACCCTTTGCAGCAGGAAGTAACCCCTGCAGGAACGCCAGTGCGGAATACAGATGAGATGTAGGATATATCCACAGAAACACACATGAGACTGGAGCGAAAGCACAATCACCCACAAACAAGTGCACACATGGTCATTTAACAAGTGGACCGCTGGATCAGAATGACATGGATTGCATCAGTGTTGAGTTGAGTAACCATGTCAGCAGCACATAAAATCTGGTAAACAAACAACAACAGGCACTTTACAGAAATAGTGTGCAAAATTGAGGTTGAAACTTAAAAAAATGAGTGTCAGGGAAAAGAGGTGCCTAATTTTTTAGTGTTATAGTGTTCTTTTGTTGTTTTTAATGTTGTCAAAATGTTCTTAGAATGTATTTTTGTCAGCCAGGAAGGTTGAAGATTTAGCCTAAAGTACTTATGTTAAGTCTTATGTTATGCTATGTTTTTTTTTTAGATAATATATTTGGCAACAGGGTTGATTTTGAGGAACATTTGAGTACAATTTTAAATAAAAAATTTGTTTCTGTGTGACATTGTAAAGCACATTGGTCAACTTGTGTTGTTTTAATTATGCTATATACATAAAGTTGCTTGCTAAATTATTTTTGCCATGCAGAAAGGTTCTAAATTATGTTAGTTTCCATTTTCTGTAATTAAAGCAGCTTTCAACATATTGATTTAAAATATGACACTGAATGATTTTAATTGTTGGATAAAATGGAGAAGGACTAGTGAGGTGGGCCAAAATGACCAAACTCCAGTGTAAAACAACAGATACAAACAATTCATTTGTAACAGTTAAAACTATGCTATGGTAATTTTTACTTAGACAATTGATATATAGCAATATAAAGCTCACTCTCTAAAGAACAGGTTATTTGGTCCCAAGTTTAAAAAAGAAAAAGAAATGACAAATGTATCCCCTTTTCACAGAAAGAACCAACAATACATAGAAAATACTCGGGCAAAAAATCCAATAGCACATGACTAACTGACACACACGTGCCAGTAGCTTTGAATATCAAATATCATGACACTCCCCACATATCAAGTTAGAAACTGTCCATTCCCTTACAATATTGACGCATTAATGCAGTTAAAGTGCATTATAAGAAATGTAGGAATATCATATATCAGGTAATCTGTCAATAAAGATAAAGGCACTATAGAGAAGGACATTATGGAATTGAATGCGATAAAAGAAAGTATAAAAATAGATTGTATAATAATATTATCCCAGTTCCAGTTGAATATAGGCTGTGGAATTGTTCTTTTACCATTGAGATAGATCATAACCAGCGAATCTGTCATTTGTATGTTGTTGTAACTTCATAAGCGCACACTGCAATCACAAAGCTTCTTTATCATAAACCAAAGTCATGTCATCTCTGAGCTTTAAACCGTGGATGCAATCTCTTTCTCACACACACAGCAGCAACAGTGGAGGTTTAACAGTGTAAGTTAGATATCGCAGCATGCTACCTGTAATACTCTGCACACAAAAAGCTGGGATTTACTTCTGCTTCTTGCTTCTTTTCATTGTACCACGTAGCCATCGTTGTGGGTGGGATGTGCGTATTCCCATTCCCTGCAGCTGTTCTGACAAAATATTTATGCCTCTGCTGAGTGACCTCTGTGTTTGCTTCGCACCGGCTCAGTTCAGAAAGCTTTAGGACAGTTTATCAGCAGTTTCACACAATAAAATTCAGACATTTTGTGCCAGAGACCGTCGATAAGCATAATAAAAGCAGTGTGGATTTCTGTCGTATAAGTGCATTACCGTAAATGTGTTTCCTGTTTTATTGTCTGTAATTCGACAGTATGCAACAAATGCCCATCGACCTTGAAGGAACAAATTCACCCAAAAAATAAGTTATATTTCTTAAAGGCAGGGTGATTTGTTCCAGATTTTTTTTGTTATGATAGTTGAAAGAGCAATCACTAAGTAAAGTGCCTGTCAACGTATGATTCTCATACCTCCTCGCTTAGACATCACACGTCATTGTTTCATGCTATACAGAGTTAGACAGACGTCAGTCACCTCAACCACCGTTTACAGTTCCTCCTGAGCCAAAACAATGAGCTTATGCTGCGTTTACGGCATCACTACTGTAATTTGGAAGAGATGGAAACCTGTGACGTTATATTCGGAGCAGTTCGTGACTCAAATTTATGCGTTTCAATGGCAACACTATCAACGGCAAAATGAATCTTCAGCAGTCAGGTGGTTAGTGCTCTTTAAGTTGTTTATGTTCTTTATTATTGTAATGTTATGTGTTTTTGAGTCGAGAGGTAGTTTAACGCCATCTCTCGTGACGCTTTGCAGACTCTGCTGTGTGCGTTCATGTGTTTTGACAGAGGGGTGGCTTTGGAGGCGCTCTGAAGAAAGGGTCCACAGCAAAATCCCCAGAGTTAAATGAACGCTGCTCAGAGAACGTTTTGTCCCACTCTAAAGAGAGTTCAAGTAACTCTGAATCTGTGTTAAAGTAATGAGATAATAAAGTGATTTATTAAGTGATGATTGAGCATTAGTGATGAACACCTGCTGGTAACAAGCAGAATCAATGAAGGAAAGAGAAACAAGAACTACAACTGACTTCCGGCCACAGCCTTAGAAGAAATCAACTGAAGATAAAAGACATTCAATCTCTCAAGATCTCAGCAGAGGAGGATTAAACAACAGCATTACCTTAATTTATTACTAACCAGATCGACTTTATTTCAGTCATACGGCTATAGAATTAATTAATTAATTGATGTTTTATTTAAATTGTTTGGTCATCGTTATGGTGATCAGTGTTTCGTTTAGGTGGGCAGTTTAACTCTTGGATTTTTATGTCAGTTTGTGGTCTTTAAAACAGTGTTTACATAAACAAATAACAAAACTGCAAAGAAAGCTGAAACAAATAAAATACAATAAGGCACATATTTCAATAAAACATCAACCTCTAAACCTCTTTCAATTCTCTATAAGAACTTATGTAGACGTCTGACAGAAATAAAGTCAATCTGGTTAGTATAAGTGAAGCTGGTAATGCTTTTTGTGGAGTTGTTTAATACTCTACTGAGATCTTGAGATATTTTTTTTTATCTCCAGTTAATTTAATCTAAAGCTGTGGCTGGAAGTCAGTTGTAGTTCTTGTGTTTTTCTTTCCTTCAGTGATTCTGCTTGTTAACAGCAGGTGTTCATCACTAATGCTCAATCATCACTTAATTAATCACTTATTATCACTCATTAACTTTAACTCTGATTCTGAGTGAATTTAACAATTCCAAATTTGACAGGGACCAAATGTTAACTGAGCTCTGGGGATTTTGCTGTGTGGGGTCTCATGCTTTCAAAGCTAGCTCGCTATTGCTAACCGCTCTGAAAATTGCCTACCCTACCTTTAATTACCTAGCTAAACGATTATTTTAAACTGAAAGGAACAGTTCACACAAAAATAAAAAAAAATGTGTCAACTCACTCTTGTGTCCTTACAAACCTGTATGGCTTTCTTTCTTCTGTGAAACACAAAAGGAAAAATTAATTACGCAATAGTACTTGTAATGTACAAAACATGTTGACCAAATCATTTCTGAATTGATTCATTGATTCACAGATAATCAGACTCAGTGCATCCAAAATCGCATATAGCTACTTCCTGAATTTATACATTTGAATTTACTTTGTGATCGTTTAAAAAATAATGTTCTATATAGTATAAAAATGGGGAGTATGAATGAAATTCAGATGTATGTACTATATCCGCCATGTTGTAACTGTCATGTGGCCTACCAGAGTCAGATGCGTCGCTACACTGCCATTCATAAATGCTCTTCTGTTGCCTCATGGGATAGTAAAGTGTCCATCGAATGCACACTTTAGAATCTCAGTGGAAGTAGTTTGTCAAGTAGTTACTTCTTCGCCTACAGTTTTGTCGAATAGGTATTTGGATATTCTACTTTTTTGGCATACTATCCATTGCATACTATATAGTAGGGAAGCATTTCATTTCAGATGCAGCGGCTGTAAAAAAAAAGAAAAAAAGACCAATTGATTCGTTGAAAATATTTGGTTTAAAAGACCATAAAATAACTTGTAAGACTGCAGCAGAACTGATGCAGAAATATAACTCATTGCTTGAGCATCTGAATGGTGTGACTATACTGTAAAGAATCTTGTCTGAATACATGGTAAGTGCGTTCGAGTGATAATTAGGACCATTTTTAATGTCTTCCCGGAGGACACGGCAATTAACGCTAACCATTACATGGCTATTTATAGTGTAATATTGTGTCTGTGTTCAAAGAAGAATGGCAGCGAAACTGGAGGTAAAGAAGAAAGGTGAGAAGGTTAAATGAATGCAATATTTTTTACTTTTATGACGGTGCAATCTAGGGAGGGCAAAGATGGGTCAGAATGGATAAGTGATCAATTTCACAAGTAATTTTATCTGAGGTTTCTCTTTGTGAGCTGCGGTTATGTTCCAGAATGTTATGCGGCTGTGAAATTGTGATGTGAGAGACAGTAAAGAATAAAATCATAGAGCTGATTGAATGTTCAGACATGTGTGAACAGAAAAGCAGAAATGAGCTTGGCTTCATCCAAGATCAATTTGGTCAATTAGGTCGACTAACTAGAAATTGATTCAGTGGCTTAAATTTAGTCTTTCATCTCGGCTCGGGTCCCTACCTGAATAAAGACCTTGCCAATATGATATTTAGCAAAGACCAATCTTGGAGTACAAACATCCTAGAGACTTTTGAGGTCGAGCTGATAATTATTTTTATATTATGGTCAGTAACCAATAAAGGCATTTTTGTCTAAATTAATAAAAGAGACTTAAAAAAACTAAAATCAGCTATTTTGAATGAAACAAGTGAATATGGGCGTCATGTACAGTATGAAAAATGGACTTTCAATTTAAGATTTAATAAAGATTAAATTTAAGATTATTGTTTTACAGTATATATGTAAATACTATATTTGTATGTATATATAGGCTATGTGTATATATAAATACTATATATATATGTATTACTAATATATATATTAGTGCTGTCAAATCAATTAATAGCGATTAATCTCTAACATAAACATATACTACATACACACGTATATAATGTGTATGTATGCATATATGTATGTATATGTGTGTGTGTGTGTGTATATATATATATATATATATAAACACACAAAAATATAAACAGAAAACTTTTATGTTAGATGCGATTAATCGCGACTAATCGAATTGACAGCACTTATATATTTACATATACTTATATATAAAATATAAATTAATCACTAGTTAACATGAAATGTCATTTGTAAACCATTTTTACTTCTATTTAAAAATAAAATAAAATTGTGAAACGCCTCATATGACAGGTGGTTAAAAAAAAGGGGGTGACGTTAGTCGAAAAGCCAAACCTATATTATGGTTCAATTTTCCTATTTACTAGATGCAGCAAAGTGGCCATTAAACACACAGAAATTTGGCACAGGAATTACAATCACAGAAAACAAAGTATCACATGCTCTAACATTGATTATTAATTCACGTGCACAGAGGACTTGCTGAGATTAGAGCCAAAAAGACAGGAAAGAAGTCACAAATGAGTCAAATCTGACTCGTATCTGAGACGCGATATATGTACTTGCCCATGTCGGTTGGTTGTTTGTGGAGGAAGTGAGATCAGCTGCCCATTGCTGAGAAGATGTTTAGTCTGCAGAGAGCGAGCAGGTGCCAGATATCAGAAGGTCAATAGATGTGAAATATCCTGCGACGAGGAGACGTTAAACTCGCATTCCAATTCCGGTTCTTTCCTTCTGATGCTGCATGAGCATGCGGCCACTTACGCACACATTTCACACACACTCATCAACTTCATCTGCATACATGTATACAGACAGTCTGAACCGACTGTCACTTCCCATTAGCATCAGTATCTCTCCCTCTCTGGACTCTATTTCCGTTCACACCTGGCCATAATAAGAACTCGCTGCACCTCTGGCTGAAGCCTCACAACCTTAATATTAATATGTCCCTTTATCAAAACTCACTGAAACAGCCTCTCTGACTGGCATGAATCTAATGTTTTATCAACACACACAGGACGAGTAAGCAATTTCAATTGTTGTTACTAACTTCTGCTACTTGATGTTGGTTATCAGACAATATTAAATAATTGTTTTATTTATTTATGATTAAAATAATTAAACTTATAACTACTAATATTAAATGATTATAAATTAATACATTTATATAAATGATCATACATTTACATAGTAATGCTAAATAATTAATTATATTGGTTACACTACTGTTGTTCAGTAAGATTTTTTTTCAAGAAATTGATTGTTTTATTCATCAATAAATCATTAAATTAATCAAAAATGAAAGTAAAGGCATTTATAATATTACAAAATATTTTATCTCAAATGAATGCTGCTTTATACTTTATATTAATCAAAGAATCCTGAATCACGGTTTTCACAAAAAAAAAAAAAAAAATATATATATATATATATATATATATGTGTATGTATATATATATGTATGTATACATATATATATGTATATATACAACTGTTTTAAACATTGATAATATTAAGAAATGTTATCTGAGCTGTAAATCAGCATATTAGTAAACCAAATATTAGAATGATTTCTGAAGGATCATGTGACACTGAAGACTGGAGAATAAATTGCAATTTAAAATGTTTTAAAATAGAAAACAGTTATTTTAAATTGTAACAATATTTCAGTGCTATTTGTACTATATTTTTTTATCAAAGCCCTCAGCCTTGATGAGAATAAGAGGCACTAAAACATCTTACAAACCACTATTTTTACATTTAGGTTATTTTTGGCGTCATCTACCACAATATATATATATATATATATATATATATATATATATATATATATATATATATATATATATATATAAAACGAATCGTTTAGCAAATCTCAAATTGAATATCAATTTTCCCATACTGTACATTGTAAAGTGTAACATTTTTAGTATTTTATTTGAAAGTTATTTAGACAAAATAAATAAATAGAACTTTAAATATGAATTAAAATGACAGATCAAAAGAACGCATGAATAGATTTATATTTCCAAAGCGCAGCTAAGATCACAAATAAGCTCCAATGCATGAGCCTTAAATGAGCAGAAATATGCCTAACATATGTCAGAGAGTTTCTAAGATCCCAGACTTCTGAAATATGGACGTTTAAGAGGATGACTAGGGGTGCATAACTAATTCACGTGCACTTAGCTGAGCAAAAAAAAAAAAAAAAAAAATCAAGAGAAGGATTACAGCTGGTACTTACTGATCCAAACACTTGAATTATTTAAGGAAGTGGAATCTTCATTAATATATTATTGTATATAGTGCACACAAGCTAGGAGAAGTAAAGGAGAGAGAGAAATGAGGGAGCGAGAGAGGTTTGATTATTGACAGTGCAGTTGTTAATATAAAAAAAGAGAGAGTTTGAGAGAGCAGTCAGAAGAGCAATGCATGCTTTTATCTCGGTTTTGTTTTCTCTCACATGACAGGGTAAAGTATAAACCTATCCTTACTCGACTCTCCTCCTCTGCTGTGACTGCATTCATCTCATGCCGGACAACACAAAGAGAGACGGATTGGAAAAGAGGGAATAATCAGAGGCATGGCAGAAAGAAAATAAGAGTGAGGGAGAAAGAGCAACTGGTTTGTGAGATGTAACAAATGAGAAATTGGCCTACATGTAGATAGACGGGGTAAAAGTCAGATTAATGAACAGGCAAAAAAAAAAAGATTAAAAAAATGTGTTGTTAATGTATACCTTGTCCTGACCAGCTGTGAAGAATAAAAAATGGTGATAGTTTATTCTCCATTTCTGCTTGGTAGCCCACCCACAGAGAATCATCATCACCTATAAGCATAATAGGGGACATAGTTAATAATCTCCACTGGCCTGAAATCAATACGCTTGTATTATTGATCTCTCAGTCAATGGTGAGGACAGGGTGTTGAGCGCATAGTCTGCTCTTCATTTCACTCTTATTTTCTTTGTAGAAGGAAGGAAAGACATATAAGAAACTAACTCTCATTAAAGTAGTAGACTGTCCGCTGTGTTAGCTTAATATCTGCTAATTCTTTATTGTGTTGGTCCCCCAAAAGACACTCTAACTTTGTAATGTCAACTTGTTCTAACCCTAACCCTTCCAGAAACTCTACTAACACTCCAATGAGAGTGAGTTGACATGTAGTCAACAGAATGTCTAAAGGGGACTATTAATATAAAGTGAAAGCAGTGGTAACATGGAACAAAAATTTCCCAGTTTTAAACAGAGGCAGAATCATGAGATTCCCCAATGTTTTTTGTCGATATGTTCAAGTCAATATGTGCAAGTTCATATTTTATTTAAGAAATTAGTTTGCATTTGCATAATCGATCACGCCAACCTCTACAATCTCCGCACTGACTCTCGAAGCGGAATTTTAAAATCTCTAACTCTCTTTCTCAACCATTCCAGAATGCGTTAAATTGATCCAGAAGTTTCTTTTGGCACGCTGAGCTTAAGAACAGAGGAAGTAGAGAATGTAATTTGCTGTACCATCTGCTCTGCTGTATGTTTATGTGGAGTGTAGCTGGCGTGTTAACAAGAACTAAAGGTGTGACAAGACAGATGCTATAGGAATAAACAAGAATAGTAATAAAATCAGCATTTAAAATAGTTGTGTCAAAGTTAACGCTTTATCACGCAATTAATTAAAAATGTTTAATGCTGCAGTTTTTTTTCTTACTGTTAATTTGACGTTGATTCGGTTTTGTGTGAACAGCACAAGATGTTCAGCGCAGGTGCCTCGCATGCACACAAAATTCCCTAGCGGAGCAACTGTTTATCAGTACATGATTAAAATACTTAATGTCACAGTCACACACCATTTGGACTTTGTTTTTCAGTTTGCACCGTTTTCCTGAGCTGAGTTTGTTAGTTGTTTGTGTTGTTAATTATCCTTATTTGCCGGTGCACTTAAAGGGATAGTTCACTTTAAAATGAAAATTCTGTCATCATATACTCACCCTCAAGTTGCTTCAAACCTGAATGAATTTCTTTCCTCTGCTGAACACAAAGGAAGATATTTTGAAGAATGTCGGTAACCAAACAGTTAACTGGTCCCATTGACTTCCATAGTATATATTTTTTCTTACTATGGAAGTCAATGGGACCAGTTAACTGTTTGGTTACCGACATTCTTCAAAATATCTTCCTTTGTGTTCAGCAGAAGAAAGAAATTCATACAGGTTTGAAAAGCGTTTTTCCTGAAAAAAACGGAAACAGGTTTTTTTCATTTTAAAGCGAACTATCCCTTTAAATTCCTTTGTTTCTGTTCATTGCTGTCGGGTCCCGACCATGTGTTGGATTGGATTGCTGGTCTCTGTTTGTGGATATACCTGTGTGGATTTATTAAAGACATGTTTCCCTTAATCGTGTCCCTGTGTGTTTAACAAATGTAAAGTATTTTGTTGTAAGGGGATTCCATACAAAGCGATAGTCACCTTCAAAATATTATATTTTGTGTTCAGCAGAAAAAAGAAATTCATAGGCTACTGGTTTTGGAGCAATTTGACATAATTTTAATTTTCCCTTTTTAAAAAAAGGTGGAAAAGCTGTGTTAAGCAGTTTCTTCATTGACTCTTTTCTTTTCAGAAGCAGCATGCAATCCAATATTGGACTGTAGCTATTTACTAAACAATACTAAACAAACAAAAAATGTGGTAACATGCATCACAAAGACAATTACACTCTCTACTTCCTCTGTTCTTAACCTCAGCGTGCCAAAAGAAACTTCTTAAATTTTCTAAAATTGAGAAAGAGAGTAAGAGGTTTCAAAATTCATGCTTTGACAGTCATTATGGAGATTGCAGAGGTTGGCGTGATCGATTATGCAAATTCAAACTAATTTCTTAAATAAAATATGAACTTGTATTGACTTGATCGACAAGCCATTGGGGAATCTCATGATTCTGCCTCTGCTTCATTAAGTTTATAATTAAAACTGGGTCCTTTTTTCATGTTACTGGTTACACTTTATCTTGACGGTCCCCTTTAAGTCAAGTCACCTTTATTTATATAGCGCATTATACAATATAGAATTGTTTCAAAGCAGCTCTACAGTGATAACAGGGAAATGATGCATTTTGGCTGTTGTTCAGATGAAGTCAGTGTTCGGCTCTTTAGACATTCTGTTGACTATAAGTAACATTGTATACAGTACAACTAACTCTTGGGTAACTGGCTCTTTAGACTCATTCATTTGAGATTGGACTACACTGGTTGAGCTATATATTTTGATTCACTGAAAATACCTGGCGAGAATTAGACTACACTGTCACAAGAAACAAAGCCTTGATTTAGTCGCAATAGTTGATCTTAATGAGATGAAGAAACCAAGAGTCATTCGGTTCCAGTATTTTTTTAAATCCAAATCTTTATCAAATATGAATACATGTTCAAGAATATATATAATCTGCTGTTTTATTGTGTGGGTGAGATAATTACACGCCTATTTAGTTTCAACAAGTTGAATGTGTTAACGTGTTAAAGAAATGTGATTGTTTTAATCAATGGCAGCCCTAATTACAATACATGAATTCCAGAGATGTTTATCACAAATGTGTGAAGCTCAGTCCAGTTGAGTTCTGGAAGATTCACACTGCATAAACAGCTCAATACATCACCTCTGCCACGAGAACACAGTTTGCTTGTGTCTCTTGCCATGTGAAAGACAACTCTACTTAAGATTACTAATTCAAGCTGAACTTCTCCGCAGAGGATAGACTGAATATGCATTTTCTTTCTTTTAGATCAGTTTCAGTTCTTTTAGATCAGACGTCTGAGGAAGTGAAGCAGTAAATAGTGTTAAGATGGAACAGAGAAGTTAAGATGGAATCGAAAAGAAAGACGGAGGAAGTGAAAAGTGAACGGTAATGTATCTGGGCCACTGCATTCAGGTGTGATGGGAACACTGCTGTCAGTGTGATTTATGAAAATGGAAAATGTATATCATAATGATCTTTCTGTGTGTGTGTGTGTGTGTGTGTGTGTGTGTGTTGAGAGAATGCTTTTTAAAGACGAACAGAGAGAAAGTTTACACATAACACACAGCCTACATAAGTAGACGACATACATAGACAACAAGTTTGCATCGATATCTAAGTCCCTTTTGGACCTCATTCTTCAATGATGGATTCCCTTCAGACAAACATCCTGAATCATTTGGCTTCAATCACTATGAAACAGCAAAAACTCTCTCTAGCACTGATCAAAAATAATGTTTTGTGAGGTTAATACTGTATAAAACACTTCAGTGTTGATATATTTCATTATCATGTCAAGGCCAAGAGCACTATGACTAGCAGTGGACCACTTCAGAGTGGTTTAGTTTCATTAAATGGTCTAAAAGTAAAGCAAAGTAAAATAAAAAAAATAAAAAATTTGATAACCTTGATGAGAGAGGCGTGTGCTTGTGCTATTTATATGTATTTATGCTGTTTTATAACTGTTGCACATACCCAAACACATATAGTATCACAGTCATAAAAATGATCATGTGGTGAAGTAAATACTACAAATTTGAAAAAGAAAAAAAAAACACTGAATAAGTTAGTTCAGGCAAGACTTTCAGCTTGTAGAAATTAAAGCGTAAATATCAACGTTATAAAATGAAGTAAAACCTACTCAACTTTCTGATACTGGTTTTCCCATTATGCACTGGTGCATTAATAATTAATAAGGTTTTTTTCACAGTTGTTTTTAACACTGTTTTTCATTGTTTTTGTTTAGGTTTGCACTGGTCCAACAAATGCTACCGTTATTCTGAATTGTGTACCAAGTATTGAGATCCATATGTTCGGGTGGCTACCACTTTATTATGTTGACATGTTGTCTACAATATCTACTGTATTATTTACTTAGATGTTCTAAGTAAAGCATACACTTTAAAAGCATGATTCAGTATCTATTTGAGTAAAACGTACTTGAAACATTGCAAAGTAAACTTCAACTTAATTACTAAACAAACTGGCCAATTTACAGTTACTTATTTTCTTTGTTCATTTTACTTAACTTAGCTACAGTACGTATATTTTACTTAATTCCATATGTAAAGTTTACTTTAAAAATATGCGTACACATTTTTTTATTACTTGTTTTTTCTCAATGTTAGACAGCAAGTAATTACACTGAATTCAAAAGAGCTCATTGATTAGAAGTCAAATATATTGTCTTTTTAGCACACTGGAGTGTAAACACCCATCTGAACAGACTCCGGCTAACTCTTTGATTTCATGAAACTGTGCAGCTTGCTGAGAAGCTATTTCTATTACTTTTCTAAATGACTGGATTGATGATTTTTGCCTGGCTGACATTACAACAGAATACAGAATATAGATTTGCTTTGAAGGAGGAACCCAAGGGCAAAAATATCAGAGACAGGGTAGAGTGTTTTATTTTCTATTTTGGGTCAGAAAGAAACCACAGTACAACACTATAGCAACTGCATTCTAACCTGCTAACAAATCCCTCATGTTAATAACAACTGCAAAGCAACACCTAGGAACACTCAACCGGAACATGTTAGCAACTCATAGCAATGCCTCGACAACCATCTAGGACCCAGGAAAAATGGAAAATGACTGATGTGAAAATCAATCAACCAATCAACCAATCAACCAATCAATCAATCAATTCCACTTTCAGTTAAAATCATTAAGGGATTTATTTCTCAAATAACTATTTGATTTGCTTTATTTGCTTTAAAAACCTAAGAACCAATTTACTGACAAAAATTACAAACCAACTTAAGAAACCTATATACCGAAACCTATATGTTTCTCAAACAGAGGGCTTGGGATCTAGTAGGGGGCCTCAATAATTAAAACAAGACACATGCATTAAATGAGCACAAAATAAAAATATAAATTAAAGATATTTATCATATTAATGGACTCTACGAACTTTTTCTTTGAAGAACCAGGGCTCCCACTGTCTAGAAAAACCTGGATATATGAGGTAGCATCATTTTAAAAGTGTGATTTCTAGACCTGGAAAAGTAAAAAATGAATAATATCTTATAACTCAATAAATACTTATAACTCATAAATACTAATTTCCTTAGCTTGTAAATCATGAATAACTGGAAAGGTCATTGGGGCTTTTTGAAAATTGTTGACAATGAGGTAAGTCTCTTAGAGTCAAAAAGTTTGAGAACCGATGCAATAGAAAATGTTTGAAATGAAGATTATTTGCTGAAGCCAAAGCACAGCAAAAGAAAAAAAAGTTCTCTTTAAAAGCACATTAGAGCAACAAAGCAAGCAGCCAATCTTCTCATTCAGTCTAGTGATTCAAATCTGACTTCAGACACTGAAGTTCTGCACTTGTGCTCTGCATTGACGCAGCCCATATGGCGATAAGTGTGTCAACTGGGCTCGTGCCGATGGAAGGCGACAGAGAAATGGGACTCGCGATCCTTCTCAGTTCAGCCCTCGGTGCCTGCTGTTGGGTTTTAGGTCGTGAGCTGGCAGCTTTCCCTGCACACACATGGAGGGCTGTGGGGTGAATCAGGAATTCACACGGTCACAGAGCTTCTAGCAAACAACCCAGCTGACTAAACACTCACACAAGGTCACGGTATCAGTGCAACTGCCTGAGGGCCAGAAACGCCATGGATGGAAATGCATGACAGGGTCACAAAGCGAAAGAGAGAAACTTTCTGGCATCTTGAAGGAGACTGACAGAAGGTATACGAGACTTTCTGAGGGTTTGTTTGGAACGGCATATATCACACCACTACCGGTATTAGTCTTTTGCAACATGCATCATGTACTAGCCACAGCATGTAAATGCACAGAATATGTGGAATATCTGGATGACCTTCTACATTTGCTAAAATGAATAGTATCAGAACCATCTGAATGAATGAATGAATGAATGATTCAAGGGGATTCATTCATTGAATGATTCAAAGGGAATCAAGGGGAATCTGATTCAAGGGAATCAGAATGTCATACTGACTGACGAGAGGAGGAGCTGGGGAGGGAGGAGGGTAATTCGCTCCTGAGAAACACGATAGCTGCTGATAATACTGAAGGAGCTGAAATATGTATACAGTGATAGGCATCGTATTCAATCAATTAATCAATGAATCAATGAATCAATGAATCAATGAATCAATCAATCAATCAATCAATCAATCAATCAATCAATCAATCAATCAATCAATCCAGAAGGAATCACTTTTTTCACTCAGTATACACTCTTTGAAGAATATATATATGAATATATATATATATATAGGGTTCCCATCATAGGATCATTTTATGGATTTAGTTTTAATTAATTAATTTTATGAATTAAACAGCTCGTAAACATACTTTATTACAAGAAATTATAATTTTTTGCTTATATAGAATTTGGCATAAAGGGTTCTTTTACAATGAGTTAAGAACCCCAGGGTTTCATACTGGACCCTATTGAACCTTTTTTTTTTTTTTTAAGTCAGTGGCTTAATAGAAAAACTAAACCTATGAAAAACTATCTTTCAATACTTTTTTTGTTGCACAAAACGGAACTAAAACTGATATATAACTACATTTTTGTCAGGACCACTATCGTCAAATACGATTGACAATTAGCATACAGTTTGGATTGGCGGTTTGGTTCTGTTCTGGGCGAGAACTCACTGCGCATCCATGCAGCCTAGCATGGAGAAGAGCAGATAGAGCAGCAATCTGAACGACACATAATAAAACATGAGAGGAAAGTAATACAGCAGAAGGCATATTTTTCCAGTCTGATAAGCCAAGTTTGTTTGTGTGTGCTGAGTTACATGTCATGAGATTTTGATGTCTGACACTATTGTTTAAGGGGAAAATGGACTGGATGACTGGAAGTGGGAGAGGAAATTGCTTAATAGAAGGCCTGGTGCCTTTAGTGTGAAATAACAAGCCTTCCTCTTTCCCTTGTTCTGATTGGAACATTGTCGGGTTAAATTATGACACGTTGATGAAAGGTTCCACACTGCCAAGCCTTTCATGACAGACAGACATAAATATATACAGCAAGCACTGACTGTAATTTTACCATTCCTTGACCTCCAGACTCCCAAATAGCCCCTAAGTGTCTGAAATCTACCAGGAATACACACTAAGAAATACATTTAAATGCATTTGTTACGTTGCACATCATGCTGACCTTTATTTCAAACAAGACGCCAAAACAAAAAGCTGATTAGCGGTTTAGTTATGCAGCGAGATGTGCTTACGACTCAAGTGTTTTTTCATACTTAATGATGTGGCGTTCCCCTCTGGTAGCATTCAAAGTTCAGTATAGAGAGAAACTCCACGTCCCGGGAGTCACGAAAACCAATGTCGTCAGCATTCTGCTCCATCTCCCTGTATATTCATTATCCCTCTTTTCCTGGCAATTAGGCCTGATCTCTCGCCTCTTCCCGCTTCCACATCATCTTTTCCTCCGGTGGTGGGAGAAATCTCACGCCTTCAGCTTTTGCGCAGCTGCAATATGAAAGAAGGAAGCTGATGTGATGTTTACAAATGTGGCCATATGACTGAACATCTATCCATCTTCCATCCATCCATCCATTAACATATATAACTACTAACTGTCTACGTATCTATCTATCCATCCATCCATCCATCCATCCATCCATCCATCCATCCATCCATCCATCCATCCATCCATCCATCCATCCATCCATCCATCCAACCAACCAACCAACCAACCAACCAACCAACCAACCAACCAACCAACCAACCAACCAACCAACCAACCAACCACCCATCAACCTACTTGTCTCACTGTGTGTTTTTTCATTGTTCAGTCTCTCCAGTTAGTCAGTCAATCCATCTATCTATCAATCAGTCTCTCTCTCTCAGGGATAATCTGTTTACATGGCATACACACATATTGATTGACATATCTGTTGGGCGGTGTAAACTTGGCACAGCTAAGCGGGACTCCCACAGACCGCACAACACATGACATGTACTGTAGCTAAAAGTGCAGCAGTCGTTGAAGTTCACAGAGTGACTCATATTTTTCCTCAGAAAGCGGGGATTGTATAATTTGGCAAGGAGAGTGAAAGCAAGAGCCCATCTGTTGAAAAGGTCGAGATCTGAGCTTCGGACTTGGATGTTAGGAAGCTAGAGTACAAAGCGTTCATTACAAGGCAGAAGCTTGTGGAATGGTCAATGAAAGGTCACCAAAAGGTCAAAAGCCCATCAAGCTGATCCCTTCTCCGCCAGAACTGGAAGTCATATACAGAGCAGAGTGCGATACTAAAAACTGATTTAAAGTTCAAAACAACCTTGTTATATATTTTCTTGTCTAATTAGTTGTAGTAGTTAAGCCAGTAATTAACGCTGCCTTCACGTGTTATCAGAAATGTACAACTTCTGAAGTCGTGATTACGAGCTTGTTGCATTCAATTGCTTTGTTGTCAGAAAGAACAGGAATCATAGAGTACAGCATTTATAAAACATGCAACGTATTGGAAATCCACGTCAATGTTCAACGTAAAAACACACAGATTTGAACTTAGAGTGTGTGCGAGCGCCAACGTTTTTACCATTTACCATTTAACCATTTAGGTGCGCACAATTTCAAGATCATTTGCGATGTATAAATTTCACATCTGAAAGAGAGGCGTACAAACGTTTTTTTTTTTTTGTGTGCTTACGTTCGTTCTCTGAATCACACGTATGCACGTTTGAGAAATGATTGAAAGATCATGTAGGACGGTTTCTACAAACATTTTATAAATGAGGCCTTAGGTTTATTTCTGCCTATTGGGAAACTCTTAAAACCAAAATGATATTTAGCATCCTATTCATTGACAACCATAATAACATTCACCATGCTATCTATCTAGACAGCTATTGCTGATGATTCTGGAATTTCGGTCACAAAAGCTATTTTTGCTGTGTATAAAACATACAATACGTTCAAATGGTTATTCATATTTGTAAATGTCCACTACTTTACCGACAAGACAACACAGTGTTGTTTGGAAAAAAACTAATTATAGAATACCAGCAATCGTTCTCCCCCTCCACCATGTTTAAAGTTTATGGCCTGCCAAACTCAGGCGCTTGGGTATCAAAATGATCCCCGGTCATGTGGTAAATGTGGTAAATATGACTTGAGAGGCCAATTTTTAACTAGGAAACTCGTATTTACGATAATTCTGATAGCATGTAAAGGTAGCAAAAGTAACCATGTTACAACCACCCAGAACACCTAGCACCATTTTCTTTAGAAGATGTTAAAAGTTTTTAAGTAGGCTATAAAACTGTGTCATTAAACATTATGCGCACTGGTCAATGCTTCTTCCAATAATGTTCATGCTGTGCCAAAATCAGTAACAATTCCTCAAATGCTCCGTAATACAGAGAACATGAAAGAGAGCACATTCCTGGAGTCTGAATCCAAACCATGCGCCTCTAGAGTCCAAACCTAATTCTTCTTTATGTATAATGAGGACCAGTGAGACTAACTTTTAAGAGTAAATAACATTAGTGGTTTTGTTCCCAATACATTTAGCATGACATGATAAAAACTCAAAAGACTGCGCTCATCTCAGTGCTCACAAGACACACATCTTCGAAATGTAATTTGTGGGAAATGGTTCGCTCTGTGCTGTGTTTAAACTGACAGTAAGGAATGAGAGGTTGTGTGAGAGAGATTTCATTGTGTTTAAAACCAGCTATAGTGGATGAATGGGAGAACTACTCTACTCTACTTTACTTGACATGTTTATTGCCTTATAAAGCAACCCTTTTTTATATTTTATATTAACCCTAAGTATTAGCAATATTAATAGGGCAACCAAACTAAACAACCAAAGAAATAACAAGTGAAGTGCTTTTAAATTCAGATGGTAAACTCAACAAGGCTCCAAGGTTTTCAAAACAAGCGAAGCTAAAGACTGGAATCTGAAAGAAAATCAACATCTGACGTCCCTACTGAGTTCACAGTTCTTAGTGGCCTGGTGTGTGACCAGTTTCTAAATGGCTTTATCAGCACTTTAAAACACTGATGTGTTGCTGCACCTCTTAGAGACAAACAATATTGTGTGTCAGTTGACCAGGTTCCTCTGGGAGGACAGGCACAGGCTGCATGACTCCTCCTCTCACGCAATGTTGTTTTGTCTTTCTTCTCATGCATGTCTCATGCTTGCTTGTAATTCAAGTGTATATTTCCCAATTAGGTATGATAAATTACCTTGATCAAATGTACTAAAACAAAATTTAAAGGGTTAGTTCAGTCAAAAATGAAAATTCTGTAATTAATTAGGCTACTCAGCCTAATATTGTTCCAAAACTGTAAAATGGTGATCCGGCTCACCATTGGCCAGCTCCTGCTTCAGCATCACACGCATGTGTCGTGGTGCTCACATGACCAGCGTCGGCCAATGGTGAGCCGGCGTTCTGAGGTAGAACTTGGAAGTGCTGTGAACTAACCCGTTAACCAGTTTGTTATCATTTACTCATTCATATGTTATTCCAAACCGCAGTTCTATCCACTGAACACAAAAGTTGAAACTCTCAGAAAACCCTGCCTTCTTTTTGGGAAGTTTTTTAGGGAATGTCAAGCTCCAAACTGATTAAAAATCTCAATAAAGGCAAATGTTTTATTCTTCAAGTTTTCTAGTTCAAGGGCTTCACAAAAATCTTAAAATGTCTTGAGTTTAGTGCAATCTTTACCACAACACTTTAGCAAAAGAGTTTTGCATGAACATGCACCACTCATGTTTTCAGAAAATGTAAAAAAAAAAAAAAAAAATTGCCTAAATAATAATAACAATAAATGTAACTTAGCATAAATGTAATTGCATTTAAATAATTAAATAAATTAAAGTAAATAAATATAAATTATATTTTCAATTTTAAAAAGTAAAAATAATTTCTAAAAATAATACTCTATACCTGTAGAATATACAAGACCAAGAAAAGGGGTTATATAGTTTCATAAGACAATAAACATGACAAGAGTAGTTCTCCCATTTCCCCACTCTTTTGCACAACCTCTCATTCCTTAATGTCAGTTTAAAATTTAAACTGTTTAAATAGTAACCAATTCAATGTGATTAAACTACAGCCTCACTTTTCTGTCCACAGGAGATAAACCCAAACGGAGAAAGGAAGACACCACTGGGGAGGTAGAACAATTTATATTTATCAGTGTCCATCCTATACCGGGCCCCCTGAGGGAGAGGGAGGGAGGAAGAGGGGGGCATTATCCTCTTTACTCTGGATTAAAGCGGCCTTGTGATTGACCCTACTACTTTCTGGACTGTGTGATCCTGACGTGATAGGTGCTCCAGCATTGTGTCAGATGATGCTGGATATAGGGACATTAACCCCCCTTGCCCTACACAGAGACATACAGGACACAGGGACATTAACACTCTCACCTTACACAGAGATTTACGGCTTTTTACTCGGGCTGCTTGGCTCAGCAAAGAAGGACCGGTGCTGCTGTCATGGCAGATTTATTGGGTAGGCTTACAGCCAGACAAATAAATCCTAAACAAAACAATAAAATATATGAACTATGGTAAATTCGTTTAAAGCAATTATTTACCATTATTAATTAGATATTAATCATATAATAAATGTTTATTTCAGTTTGTCTATCAAAAAGCAATGGTTGTAAACAATCTGATTGAACCCACTGATGCATGACATTTTCACGATCAGAAACTCAAATATGTTTCATAAAATGCAAGGCTCTTTTAAAGATTAGCCATCACAATCAAATAATGTCCCTCAACACTCACGATAGTTATTCAATCTTCTTAAGACTTCATCTTGGAAAACAAGAGCCCTTAAAATAAGGAAAGTTAGCTCCTCCTATCTTTCCGTCGACAGAGGCAAAGTGAGAACACAGACAGGTTGCCTATAGTTTCATCCACAAGGCATGAGACGGGCTTTGAGACGAACGAACACACATTAGATTTCCTCACAGCTGCAGGTCTGACTGGGAAAAAGAAAGCAGGATGGAAACACGTTTAGGATTAAAGTGAGAGACGGCAGAGGCTCTCACTTCGTCTTTCCTTTGCTCATAACCTCTAGTGATGAGTCAATTCCGTGAATCGGTTCTTTTGAACAGTCTGACTGTTTTGAAGAACGGTTCAAAATAAATAATTACGTGATTCTTAATGTACACGTTACCCGTGTGTCTTATAACAGGCGTTAAAACGTTTCAAGAAAGCTACATGAGCACACATTGCTGATTATTATGCTTTTCTTTTAAGTTGGATCAATTAGGGTGTTTATAATTAAATGTCACACAGTTGAAGTTTCTTGCAGCCATGATTCCGCTCAAATAGCCTACTAAAATCCATTTGAAAAGTTTTGCATTTTTTAACAAAATGCTATTTTAATGATATTAAATCTATTATTCATAGGCTACTGATAAAACTTTAATGTAATTAATTCATAAACAAATTTCCAGTATGCGGACTTAGGCTATTACGAATCCTAAAGAACTGTTCAGTGAGATGACGAATCAGGTCCTCCCTCGAAATCGGGTCTCCATTAAGACCCCAAGTGATCCTATTGGCTCAAATTGCTTATAATAGGCTACTCTCTTTAGCGCATGATTACAATTCTTAAAAAATCATGTTACTTATGATAAATGCTGTTTGAACTATAATGACCCTTAATGTCTGTATTTAGCTTAGCATGGCATACAGATACCAGAAATAGTATGGAGCTAATATTCTGACAAAATGATTTGAATTTGAATTGTGTAAATTTGAATTATTTGCAAGTGTAATCTAACAAAATTGAATTTTAGGTGGTAGTTTAAATAGTTCTGAATTTGAATTTTTTTAAACGAATATTGAACATTTGAAATTTAACAAATTGGAATGTTTTTATGGCTGAATTTTATAGACATGTATTTTCAAACAGTAATATTCAGTTTAAAAAAATTCAGATTCAAGTTTTCAAGATGAAGAAATTCGGAACTTCAAATTCAGTTTTTTAAAATTCAATGTCAAAAATTCAAGTTCAAAAATTCAGATCTGACAGAAAGTAGGTCACAGGTCATCCACAGGGAAGAGTAGATGATCTCAGAAAAGTCGAACAGATCATTTTGGCCATCCCCAACAGCACACGGATTCCCCAATCTATTTCTGATTTAGTCCCAGCTCTTTGCAACAGTCGCTTCAAGCACCGCGCTGCGTCGCGCCGCTCGCGTCCTGTCTGTGTAACTTAGGTCTAGTAGACACGGTGGCGTTCTAATAAATTTTACACAAAATATACTTTAAAACAAACACCAGAGACCGCTTAGACAAATGTCCCACGTGCTGAGAACGCTAACCTAACATATAAACACAACATCATTCATGTTTAAGAATCACTTACCTCCGGGCGATTCATGACAAGAGTCAGAGAGTGGCAACCTCTTGAACCACCACCACGTTCGCGCTGGAAAACTTCCGCAGTCCCCAATTGGCCAAAATTATCTGTTCGACTTTTCTGAGATCATCTACTCTTCCCTGTGGATGACCTGTGACCTACTTTCTGTCAGATCTGAATTTTTGAACTTGAATTTTTGACATTGAATTTTAGAAAACTGAATTTGAAGTTCCAAATTTCTTCATCTTGAAAACTTGAATCTGAATTTTTTTAAACTGAATATTACTGTTTGAAAATACATGTCTATAAAATTCAGCCATAAAAACATTTCAATTTGTTAAATTTCAAATGTTCAATATTCGTTAAAAAAAATTCAAATTCAGAACTATTTAAACTACCACCTAAAATTAAATTTTGTTAGATTACACTTGCAAATAATTCAAATTTACACAATTCAAATTCAAATCATTTTGTCAGAATATTAGCTCCATAAAATAGTAGGCTATAGCTTTATACACAAATTTTCACTTGTCCAACATGTATTTACAATAATATTTAAGGTGATTGATTAGGCTACATGTTAAATTAAGTGTTAAATATCCAAATATTTCAGTTAGCCTATAAAATGAATGTAATGATGTTCAAATATTCACTAATAGGCTATTATTTGTATTATTAATTAGGCTAATTAACAGTTTATCAAGTGAAATAAGTGTTCAAATTGTTTTTTATGCGAGTATAACCTATATATATTTTAAAATTATTATTGTGCGTATATACTTTGGGTTACACTTTATTTTAAGGTGTTATTGTAACAATGTAATTATACATTTAAGTAGCCTACTGAGTAATATTAATTAACATGTATAGGGTAGGGTACAGGATTTGGATTTGGTTGAGGGTTAGTTGCATGTAAATATGCACAACATGTACATGTAGGCCTATATGTAACAAGGACACTGTAAAATAAAATGTTTCCATACTTAGTAGCCTATAATCAATAATTGAAAGTTGGAACTTAAGAGACCCGATTTCGAGGGAGGACCCGATTTGTCATGACACTGCAGAACCGCTCTAACGATTCAGTTTAATTTGTGAGCCGTTCATTGAACTGATTCATTAAAAAGATTCGATTCAAAAGAATGGTTCTTTCACAAATCGGGCATCGCACATACCCTCCCCGACACCTTCCTCCAGTGCTCCAGCTTTCCGACTCCTGAAGAGAGAGACACTCACCGGCGCCTGCATCCGTTAACCACCAGAGCATCTCTGGCATCCAAACGCTGTCACTTAAACAGAACAGTAATTTGACTCATCGTTAAAGTGGTGTACGACGCCACAAGGCTGTTTTCCCGTCACACCGACTGATATTTTAAAACTTTAAATGCTGTTGTTATGGCTATCTGAAAGGTTTTAGAGGCAGTTATAAGTGCTAAACTGATGCTTACATGAAACATTTTTGGCTACGATCTCTTGGAGAGGAGTCATCTCTCTTAAAAAAAAAAATCTCGGGATTTCTGTGAGACTTCCATGTCGGCGATGTTGTTTCCCATCTTAATCGATACCTGAGACCAGGGGTCAAGAGTTAAGAATTTGTATTTGCTGCGGATCGCCTCACGTTTGATTAAAACAGATCAAACTTTTATCACATGTGACACGGATTATTAAAGATGAGACGCTTATTTTGACTATCACAGTGGGATAAAGTACAGCGCATCATCACCGCACCTTCAGGATGTTCCGGCGAGGTAAGATCAACATTTTAGATTATATAATTGCGTTTTTGGTGCAGTTCAAGCAGATGCGTGATGCTGAAAGTAGGTTACATTTCTATTCATTGCGCGCGTGACTCTTGCACGCGCATTCGAGTTTATATATCAGAAACTCTTTACGAGGTTTTAACCAGGTTAGTTTCAGGTTTGTCTGGCTCTTTATGCTTTGGACTGTGCGCTGATGAAATATTAATAAACAGCACGTAATATTATTCTTAAAAATAGACAAGCGATGCCGCACTGCAGCTGACAACTACTAGAGCTCACTTATTTCACGCGCTTATCTAGTAGCCTACTATTAAAACACACAGTGATATTTATCAGACTAGAGAGGCGGTGCATGGCGACAGTTTCCCATGGGACCAGTGTTTGTGAACACAGGAGTGCTGCCACAGACACACGCCAAGAAATGATAGATGCGTGTATTTTCTGTCTTGCTCAATATAAAATGTGGCATATGAGCTGTGATTTAAACTACAGAATAATTCAAGAAACATCCAGGTCATGAAAATGAATGGATCGACCCAAGTGTGTCCACAGAGAGGTGCTGTTTTACCTTTAGTAGGCAGCCATGTATGTCACTCACAATACATTTTTGCTGTGCTTTTAACTTTAGTAATTGTTGTTGTTGTTGTAATTAGTTAGCTAATTACTTTGGATGCTAATTTGAGTAATTTAGAGTGTTATTGGAGTGCTCTCACACATAAACACAAACACACACAGACTTCTGAAGCTATATTCGGAAGAACCACTCAAAAACAAATTATATTTATATGAAGTCAATCATATTTACTTTATCTCACACCTATCCCCAATCCTTACATAAACATGTTCCATTATTAGATCTAAAGCTACAACTATTTAGCTGATTTATGGAAACTTCAGATTGCGATGACGAACATATTTCGGACATTTACACACACTGGCCTTTGAAGCTAAATAAGCGAAGACCACTGCAATGATTTTCATATTAAGATAATGCTATTAATAATATACACCTAAACGCAACCCTCAAAGAAACCAGTTGATATACATAATTTGGCTTATTTACAAGCCTTTCAAAGAACGAGAACCCCTTCAGATGTCCTCACAAGTCAGTTTTTGACATATTTGCGAACACACAGTTCAAAAACTCTAATCCTTACCCACACACAAATCAATTTGAATTCAAATATCGGTCAAAATCAGCTACGTTCATTTGCATATTTAATTTTTGTCAGCAGCTCTAAAGCTTGCTATTCTGCTATTATGTACGTGCCTAAAAAAAAAACCTTCTCCATCCAGTTATTTTTTCCTCTGAGGAGTGACAGCGGAGTCATAACACTTTTACTAATGCTCAGCCTGCAGCTTCAAACCAGCCTGCTCTGGGAACTGCTTCCTCATTTTCTTCTCATTACAAAAGAATGTGTGGGTTTGAGTTGAGGCAAGAGATGGGATGGAGAAAGAGAGAGGGGGGATTTGTTTGTGTGCTTAAATCATTCTGCATCAGCTGTGGCACTGAGCCCCTCCTCAACGCAAACACACAATAACAGACAATAAAATGATAAGGAGTTATGGCTGTTTATTGTTGCCATTGCTAGCAGTAGGGGTCTATGCTTACAGCCCCGGGGTACAGAGAAGGGTCTGGAATGCATAATAATACTGAGCAGCACAGATGTGTTTACAGGAAAGCTGCATGTCTTCGTCAAATAGCCGGGTTTCTACTAGACTCTGGGCTGGTGACGCACTAAAGGTCAACAAAATTTTGTCTCAGATGCCATATGTGGATTGAGCATATTATATTTCGATATTTATGCATTTGGCAGACTCTGTTATCCAAAGAGGCTTTGTTGAGGTATACTTGTTATTGGTTTGTGCTTTCCCTGCATGAACCCATGACCTTGGCTTACTGTAACAGTTGAGTGAAATGCCAGACAGACAGTCAGACAGACAAGTAGGTTGATAGGTGATCAAATGTAGTTTGATCGACAGACAGACAGACAGACAGACAGACAGACAGACAGACAGTTAGTCATATATGTATACAGATAAATGGATAGATGGACGGATGAAGATGGATGGATAGATACATAGACAGTTAGTAGTTATGTACATGGATGGATGGGTGAATATCTAGACCAGATGAATGGATGGATGGATGGATGGACGGATAGATAGATATATGGATATGGAGATATGTAGACAGTTAGTAAATGCATGGATGAATAGATATAGATTAGATAGTTGATAGACAGACAGATAGATATAGATTAGATAGATTACAGAAAGACAGGCAGGTATATAGATATATAGATAGATAGATAGATAGATAGATAGATAGATAGATAGAAAGATGGATAGATGGATAAATATGTAGACAGTAATTATATATGTACATGGATGGATGGATAGATATCTAGATTAGACAGACAGAGATAGATAGATAGATGGATAGATGTATATACATCTATGTATGTATATATCCATCCATCCATGTACATGTACATATATAACTACTATCTGTCTATGTAGACAGATAGTATAATATATAGTATAATAGTATAATATCCATTAGTATAATATAGTATAATTAGGATAGTATAATATCCATACCAATAATATATATATAGACAGATAGTAGTTATATATGTACATGTACATGGATGGATGGATAGATATCGTGTGTTGAAAGACAATATATTCAACCAAAAACATGTAGGGACTTGATTTTGTCTTTTAGGAATCAACTGGATCATCAAAAGTGACATTGCGGGTGTGAGGCTGAAAACTGTGAGTGCTTGGTATAGTTAAGACATTAAGGATCAAGTACCATGTACGAAAAACATAGCTTTTATAAGCGACAAAAGTCCAAATTCGCATTTTCTTTCCCTTACGCTGCTTGCAGCCTTCATCTCATCCCCACAGAACCACAAGATGGAGATGTTAAGTGTAGACGAGATGATTCTGCGGGACAAAAGACTCGTGTTTTTTTTTTTTCTTGGCAGGTGAGATTGTGGATTTGAAGCAGCAGGAGCCCACTGGCTGCTCGCTGTAATGAGCCTGTTTCTTTTTCTGGCCACTTCTGCGATACCCTCTCTTACCCCAGATTGCTCCAGGTCCTCTACAATATGGCACCTCTATTTCCATTATCCCTCCACCTGGGTGAGAGCCTCAGCCTCGGAGTAGAAGCAGCGCAGATTAAATAAAGGTTTGAAACACACAAAAAAAATCTATTGGCTGAAGCGCAGGCAGGAAACAGGAGGCTACTTACCATACAAAGTGCTACTGGCTGGGCAGTGAGCCGGTGCAGCTCGTTGGCCCATTTTAATAGCTTGTTCAGTTGAAAGCTCGTTTAGTCAGAGATCTCACACACGCAGCCAGAAAGAAATGATTCCACGTACACCCCCCACCTGTGGCGGAGAAAATCTCCCTCAAACCTACTCTTAATGATGATTCAGTGCAAGTGTGTGTGTGTGAATACTGCACTCCTCGCTCTATAATTTAGAAACATTTCTGTTTGTAGGTGTTTGTGGCCAGAGGCATGCATGTGGCCAACCATTAGCATGTGGAAAGCACACTGTGTTCACTAAAATATCACTGTAAGTGACTGTTCAATTTGTAGGTGATTAAGAGACTTGAAGTGATTGTTCAACAGGTCTTAAAAATAATATATATATATATATATACAGCTGACAACGGGATCGCAGCTGCAGAGCCTTGCGTGATCACAATTAACGACAGACATACTGGGATAAACTGATATGATGATAGCAATGTTATGCAGCATACAAATATTGTTTCGAACATCTCACCTATGCAGAACTTTTAAAAATGCTTTAAAAATGCTTTAAAGGGATAGTTCACTTTAAAAAAATGAAAGGTGTGTCATAATTTATTCAGTTCATGCCGTTCCAATATACAACTTTTTTAGAATATCTTCTTTTGTCATCCATAGGAGAAACAAATGAATACAGTTTTGGAAAGACATGAGGATGAGTAAATAATGACAGGATATTAATTGTTGGGTAAACCATCCCTTTAATATGATGGCTATCGGAATGGAATCCCTGCTTTTTTTTCAGTTAAAAAGTAAATTGCTAGTTTCATTGTTTGCTTAGTCTAAAGTGTATATATGCATATTAATTGGAACAGCCTAAATAATAATGTTGTTTTAACACAAAAATATTATGATACCAACAGATTTTTAATTTGAAATATGCTACAAAACCTTTATTATATTATATTCACTCTAAATCACGCAGCACATGTATTCATTTAATGAAATCACAGCCTTATAATCGCAATTTTATATTTTGATTCATTGAGCGGTCCTGGTATATAAAGTGCAGACGCACTATGTGTAAAACTGGCCTAATTGCACGATTATGTGCTAAACACACTCTTTTACTAACATTATACACTAGAAATGTTGTTTAGAAAAGGGCAAAGCCATGAACTCATTTGTATATATGTCACATCTTCTTAAAAATGTTTTTATTCATCGCCGTTCGCCTCATCGCTGGGTAATCACCACAGTATGCTCATATTTAGCATTTGTAGAATCATAAAAATAGATCCCCGCCAAGTCTGACCCCTTTACTGTGTCATGCAGATGATTAACCCAAACTCTCAGCAAACATTTGGCCCTCTCTTTCTCTTTGGAGTGTTAATTAAATCTGAAGGGTAGGAAGGCGCGGTCATTAGCTGATGATAATTAGGAGTCAACGAGAGAAAAAGCAAACAATAATCTTTCGGCGGAGGTCTGCCATGTCACCGCCTATTGAGAGATTAATGATGTATTATCGGGAGAAGAGGGGAACCGTACGGCGAAAGGTCATCTGTGACGCGAGTTCCCTTTGGAAACGGCGAGGTATGACGCCGGGTTGTGTTTGTGCTTGTCAGCTTGCTGTCTCTCTGACCGGTGAATGGTGTTTGTAGAACGGAGAAGAGTAGGTCTACTTCCTGCATACAATTTACATTTGATTAACTTGGGACTCATGCGAGATGGGGGTGATCATGGAAAAGCATTCGCACCACCTCTTTGTCAAATGCAGACAACTTCCGGGACCTTGCTAGACATCAAAGACATAAAGGTCGAAACAAGGAGGTCTATAATACCTGGAGAAAGCTCAGCTGGCGCATGACCCCTGAAAGTGACCCCTAAAAAACAGATCAGTCACAGGAGAAAAATATGATGACACATTTGTGATTTTATACATTCAGGAGTGTTTTCTGCTGCTGTCTCAGAAAAAAAACATGTTTAAGTTTACAAGGCATAAAAATTCACATTATAAAAAGAAGGGCTGTCAATGGAGAAAGATGATTTTACCCTCATCTACAGTACCAGCAGGGGCTAATTGGGACATGTTAACCAGCCAAACTCTAACTCCTTAGTTGGCATACTGGTATGATTTATTTCCACTAAGGGATACAAAGGTCTCGAGTTCATGTCTCTAAGGAATATACATGTTTTTATCAGACCAAGTGCAACTGCAGCTGTAAATGCTGAATTTTAATGTCAGTGGATATCTAACAACACATTTTATTTTGACCATTTAGGGCTGTAGATTCAAATTTCAGTGTTAAAGTTTTTGTTTTTTTACCTTTGTTTTAAATATGGATATTTTTATTACAAAGGCACATTGCTTCCCTTCAAGGCTTTTTATTATTAACTCACTGGAGTCGTATGAATTACTTTTATGATGGATGGATGTACTTTTTGAAGCTTCAAAAACTCGGGGACTATTCAATGCCATTACAAAGCTGGGAAGAATCGTATTTAATATAACTCCAATTGTGTTTGGCTGAAAGAAGAAAGTCATATAAACCTAGGATGGATCCCAGTAAATTCTGGGATAATTTTAATTTTTGGGTGAACTATTCCTTTAACATTTAGAGTTGTTCAGAACAGTGTTGTTATTGTAAACTAAAACTAAAATTATTATATATATATATATATATATATATATATATATATATATATATATATATATATATATAAATGCTTCTGTTCATTAAAAATGAATTTGAAATAAAATATAAATAGATTAAAAAAAAACATAAAAAAAATAATTTAAAATTTAAAATGTTGCAGCTAACTGTTTCAGTTTGGCAAATTTAGACTTGGCTTTATGTTGTTTACAATGAATGTCATTATAATTGATGTTATATATATATATATATATACAATTAATTCCTGTACTGTTCTGAACACTGATATTTGAAGGATTTGTTGTTGAGTGAGGGAACTAAAATACACGTTTGTAATGTTTGTTTATAAGATTTCCCTTTTTAAACCAGTATTTTACAATAATTCTTAATGTAATAATAAAATGTGACTTATTCACAGATGCGACTTACCGGTAAGTGTTTTTTTCTCTCTCAATAATGCAATTTGGACCCAGTGCGACTTAGTCAAGTGTACTTATTTTCCAAAAAATACGAATACTAAAATTACTAAAATGAAAATAAAGTAAAGCTAAATGTAAATATATAAAAATTACAAAAGCACTAAATTATTAAAACTTAAAGCTGGAGTCCAGAGTTTGTCGCCATCTCTGTTCGAAATCTGCAATTGCAGTAATTCGCAGAATGATCAACTTTACGTGAGTTGTGCCTCGGCACGGCACAGCAATGAATCCAATGTTTTGAGGAGAATGTGCGGCTGTCAGTCACCGCGCCGGTGTGGATACTGTCATTCGGAATCACAGATTCTACTTTTTGGAAGTATGACCAACATAAGAATTTTCTGAACAATCTGAACAAGTAACATCCACTTTTGTTCTGACCAACTAAGGAAAAAAAAAACATTGCAGTAAATCTAACGATCGCTTATCATATCACATCAAACCGGGCAAATTATACTTTGTTCTCAAATTGTTAATGTTAACAACATCCGCATTGCATGACTACATTTAATGCCCTTCCGATATCATCCTAGTTTTCGCATGCATGGCCCGGTTGCAGTCTCTTTTTTTCTGTAGCCACTCTGAAGTCCAAAGTCTTTCGCATTTTACAACGGGTGAATCTCCAGTTGCCACTGGTGATTGACGTTTGAAGCTTTCTGGATATCAAGTGCGGTGAGAAAAGGCTATAAATCTCCACCTCCCACATCCTCACACACAATATAGCCTACTAGCCGAGACGCCTTCTTTATGTGCACAGATGTGACTTAATGACGCAAAGACATGCTCGAATTCCAGTACCACTGGAATTAAAAACATTTTTACAAGCTTACCGTTTTGAATCGAGCTAAGGCAAGCAGATAGTGTTGAACACTGGCAAAAATTTATTTTGGATCATTTTTAACCCAAAAAAGTTACAGCTTTAATGCAGCTTTTTTGAAGCTGCAAAAAAAGTTACAGCTTTCAATGCAGCTTTTTTGAATGCAGCTTTAAACTAGAATTAAAATGAAAACTAAATTCAGAATATTAAAAATATTAACAAATACCATACAAGTAAATATAATAAATAAATCATAAATAAATGACTGTAAAAATACTAAAATAACCCTGAAAGGATTTAGGGTGACAGCACTCTTCAATTCTGTTAGCGATGCTTCTGCTTATCTCACATGACTTAATGAACATCGCTAGACCGTTTTTGGTCGCTCTAGAATCTTTCCAGTTGCTTTAATGAAGGTGAGTTAAAATACAGAATGCTCTCATTTGAACTGCACCATCTAAAATGAATACTTTCTCCACGAGGCTCTTAAATGATTTACTGCGTTCAGGAAAGATGAGAGCTTTGCCTCGATCCAGACAGTTTAAAAATTGAGCGCTCATTATCACAGTCTGTTAAAAGACAGAACAAGGACGTCGGGTCTGGCGGGTGTATTTCCCTCCCTCTTCCCCCAAGACGTATGTGTCTCAATTGAATGCAAGAGAAAATACACACCTTGAACATCAAGAGCATTTGACAGGAGCCATCCAGATCTGTGATTCGATATGGCAGCCTTCACTTTCCTTGAGACATGACGAAAAGATGTGTTCAAACACATCTCGGGCTTCACATAAAATTAGCTTCTGGAAATAATGTGAGAGGACGTTCTTCGCTGCCATGTTGGCGGTTAGCATGTCAGCGGTCGCTCTGAGTGTTGGCCATGTTTTATTTTGGGAGACGAGACGAAGAAAGGACTGTCCCTTTCCATGGCATCTTTTCCTATCTCGCTTGTCTTGTCAGGTCTTTGCTGACGCGGCCTGACACCAAGCTAACAGAGGCGGCTAACCACGGCAAAGCACACGGACTTTATAACTTCCTGTATTTTTGGGCATGCGTTCCCTTGCCTGCCTTAGGCCGGGCAGTCTGTCAGGTAGTGTTCTGGGCACTTTTCCCCAGTGGAGCCTTAGGTGCTAGTGCTGGTACCAGAGCTGGTGCTCAGAGGATCTCACCTGACAGCCCAATGATGAGGATGTATCTGACTATTATACTTCTTAACCCGCACAAAGAAATATATAGCACATTATGGTTGCTTACTTTATTTATAACTTTGGTGGAGGATTTATAAATGGCAAGTTTGTGAAATTTTGAAGTAGAAAGTCTGAAATAGTATTTTCTTGTCAAACATACTCAAATAATCTCCAATGTTTTATGTATTTAAAACAGGGGTGCCCAATCCTGCTCCTGGCTATCGACTGTCCTGCACAGTTCAAGTTGCACTAATCAAACACACCTGAAGCAACCAATTCAGGTCTTCAGAGCACCTCAGGATCACTTGAAAATTAAAGGCAGGTGTGTTTGATTAGGGTTGGAGATGAACTGTGCTGGACAGTCGATCGCCAGGAGCAGGATTGGGCACCCCTGATTTTAAAGAATAATGACTTTTTGTCATCACAGGTTGCCTTTAATGCAATGGTTGAATATATACACCTCCGTTCACTTCCGTTCAAACTTTCTATTTATCAAAGATTCCTGAATTTTTTTTCAAGCATGACTTTCTTGAGAAATGTTTCTTTCTTGCTTCAGAAAGACACTGACACTGAAGACTGGAGTAATGATGCTGAAAAACCTTTGCCATCACGGGAATAAATGACATTTTAAAATAGAGAATATTTCACATTATTGCTGTTTTTACAGAATTTCTGATCAAATAAATGTTCAATAAACGCACTTCCAGAATGCAAAAACCTTTGAATGCTAATGTATATAATATGTATACAAATACCTGTCAAAAGTTTGGAAACAGTAGAATTTTTATTTATTTTTTATGTTGAAAGAAGTCTGATGCTCACCGAGGCTGCATTTATTTATTCAAAAATAGTAATATTCACAGTAATTTTGAATTAAACACCTGCTGAAAATTCAGCTTTGCCATCGCAGGAATAAATTACATTTAAAAAATATATTTAAATAGAAAACAGCTATTTGAATTTCTAATAATATTTTGCAATATTAACCATCCATTTCAGAGCAATGTGAATGAGCAATACACAGATACGTGAGATTAAAAGAGCTGCTGTGCTATCTGTATCTGTTTATCTCTCTTTCACTCACACACACTCACATACACACCCACAACACACCATATCTTTCTGAGTCACTTGACATAGTAGGACCATCCAACTTAACTCTGATACTGGGGTTGTCTGACAGTCTGTCCTGTTTGAATGCATGCTTTTTTTTAGAAATTAAAATGATTTCCTGTTAGAAAAACAGTGCTTTACTTTCCAGATGAAAACAGTGAAAAATACTTGTTTATCCTTTCAGGTTGGAGTTTACATTTTGTGTGAAATTTCATGCTGTTTTATGTTTTCTTCCCCGTTGAGTTAGTCTGTCAGAGAGAAGCTCACAGACTAAAGCCGCTGCAGAGAAGGAAGGCGGGAGGAATGTAAGTGTTGTTAGGTAAACAGGTATCAGCCATTTCAGGCTTTGCTCCGTTGATGTGGAGAGCATCCTTGTAGAGGGATATACCTGGATTGAGTGAGAGAAGGTGAACGAGAAAGAAAGAATCTCATAAAGTCTGAACCAGGTGGCCTTGACCACAATTAATTCTGTTGACGTGCTGGTTTGCTCACATTCTCTTTGGAAATTCAAATACCAGTTACAAAATATAACAAGCTTCCATTGGATATTCATAGGCTTGAGCAGGTTACTGTGTTTGCAGCAAACTGATATGATCATTGCCATAGTGAGCACATGATGTGAGGCTCGTGAGCAATGCTGTGTTGCCAGAGAGGCTGGTGGAGATTGATACCGCAGCACTAGATAAGTCCATCTGAAGGAGTTCTCACTAGAAGATAGAATCTACCAAGAGCTGATGTTTATAAATGGGATACAGAGATAGAGCGAGAGTCGAGAGTAGTGCCTTCCCTGTAGATAAAGATGTAAAGCTTTGTCTTAGATAGCAAGAGCAATGAGGTGGTGGAAGTGTACATTTACACAACTGTGTGTGTTTGTGTGTGTATGACTTATTGCGTGTCACTGTTACAGCACTCTATAGGGGAAAGTGAGGCAGAGGCTACTGGGATGGCCTTGGGGACGGCTGGTGCAAATGTCAAACCAGAAACATGCAATTCTGAGCTAGATAGATGTAGCATAACAACTGCGATGATCTCCAGAATGAGATGTGCATCTATGCTTAGAATCATAGAGACACCAGTGGTGGGGTTTTTGAATCATTATTTTGAATCAGTTCACCAAAATGATTCATTCATTGATCAATTCAGTGAATCATTCTGCAGAATACATGCTTTTTGTTATGAATAAGTCACTCAAATAATTCAGTTCGTCCAACCAATAAAAAGCAGCTTCACATCCCAGACTAAAATGTTAAAAAACACTCAAAAAACATCCTGTGAAAATCATTTGGAAATCAGACTGCATTACCATGGAAATGGTATTTTAAAACCATTTAGTGGGCTCCTCCCCCTAGTGGGAGGTCTCATGTTTTAAACTGTACAAAATGTACTGCTCTATTTAATAATCTAATCTTTTTCTAATCTTGACAAAACATATATAGTTGGAAAGGTCTGAGACTCAAGGTTCCATATTTGGCCACTGTTTTGTGATATTGTAACAGAAGAGTGTTGATTTCTAAAAGGAGAACGCATTAAAAAGTCAGTGGAATGTGGGTGTAAACACTGATTTGTTAATGTACAAACCATCATTAAGAAACATAAATAAATAGCAACCTGACCTCATAAGAAAACGAGGTTGAAGATTACGAGGTGAATATTTTAGAATTTGTAAAGTCATTTACGAAGAAATGTATTGTACAAAAATGTATGACTGAGATGTCTAGATGCCACAAATTTGCCAAGACGTGAAATAGTTATGAATTGCATTGAGAGTGTGTTGGAATGGAGAGGAAAAAACAGAGAAAGGGTTATATTCGGAACAGAGACATATGGAAAGAGGAGGAGGGAGAGAGGGATTGTTCAGTAGTAGATTGCTGCTTTTCACTTACTCCCTCTGAGACCCGGGGATTGAGCGGAGCCTGGCCCCCGAAGATGCTAGAAAGAGAAAAACTGCTGTTAACTAAACTCAGACATCTCTACATAGATCCAGGCTGTACTGTAGGAGGGTAACATACATTGAGTGTCTGGAGGAGGGAGAAAACACAACTTTAAGCTTATAAAACTGAGCCATGGTAAAGCCTATAGTCAGGGTTGCCAACTTTGGGACTTTGGCTGGAGTGAGACTCTGTAAAATTTCAGTGCGCGCGGAGAAAATGTTTGGTAACCCTAACCCTAATTTAAAAAAATGTCAGTCCTTGTTTACTTAGTACAACCCCTGATTTATGCACACACACACAAACAACTAATAGAATGGAAACGCTTTTAATTTATTGATTGCACTATAAAAAAAAAAATAGATAGAGGTGATTAAATAACAAACATGTAAAACAACAACATCAACACAATAAGAAATCTCAAAACAAAAGGAACACATAATAGTTACTTAACCTCCCCAGAAAACCACAACACACAAGTTTCACAAATTAGGCCTGCATGCTACGGCACAGTGGCAGTTTTGGCCTGCTTCACTACCTCTGCAGGAGGTGTGTATCTGAAGCAGGGTTCAAGGCTGCTCATTTTCATTGTCATGATTGATGACAGGGTGCCATCAAGTGTCAGTCTTGTTTAGGCCAATAACTAAAAAAAGTTCGCTCAGCATTCACATTTGAGTGTGGCAGGCTCAACACAATCTGGTCAACCTTTGATAATTTTGGGAATTTTAAAATGCCACTTACCCGATTTGCCAAAACGTAATTTGTACCATGAGCCTATTTTTATTGTGCAATTAGCTAGCACACGTAATGCACACCAGACAACGTTTGCAACTAAGTCTGTAGGCTTAGACTGATTAGGCAAGGCTACGTCTGTAGTGACAACTGACAAGGCACACTATTTTATTATCCGCTTACCTTGATTGTCATCAAAAAATGATGACTCCAACTCCAAACCATGCTCTGAACTCTCTCTGAACTTCTCGCACACAACTGACGTATCAGGTGCAAGGTTTTCAGCGAATCAACGATCCGAGAATACTGCAGTGACCAGTGAGAACGTTGTAGGCAGATGTTACAGATGTGTGCTCCTCTCCTGTCATTAATACGCTGTGGTCTAGTCTAGTCATCAACAGAAAATTAACGTATTGAGAGGGGAGAAAAATGCTGCATCTCATTGATGCTGAAAGCGTGAGTGTCACGCCAGATGCGTGAGAGTTGGCAACCCTGCTATAGTAGTTAGCTCACATGGGTATAACTGGTGTGTTTTATTTTGTCAGGAACACCTCCAAAACTATAAACCAAACTGGCCAAGCTTGTCAGACTGGTCTGTATGCTGGTTTTAGAGTTTTCACAGCTGCGGCAGGGAGAAAACCTAGCAAACTAGCTAAACACCATTTTAACTAGGCTAGGAGTCTAGCTAGCTAGATGAAGGCCATCAAACCATATTTCTAGCAACAGGCTTCCTCCCCTTTGCCATCTTTCCTCTCTCTACTCTCCTTTAAAGTTTTGAAACGGCCAGAAATAAATGTAAAAACTGAAGCATGTTATGCTAACATTGCTAATGGGTGCTAACATTACAGAATGAGGCAACAAAACCACTGTTAGGGCACAAAACAAAGTGAGATTTTGAGACTTTGTTGTAATAGACTCAATGTTATCATAAAAGAATTGCGAATTTTCACTAGCTATAGTGAAAAAAGCTTTATAGAAGCAAATAAAAGTTCCCTTAGGCTATAGATATGAGTACTAATGCCCTTATGAAACATGGCTGTTTCTTGGTAACTGATGGGCACAGCCGCACAATATAACCTTGTTAAGCTCTCTACTGATAAAATAAATCTTTAATATTTTGGTAATAAAATTTATGAGAAGGAAAAAAACCTAATAACATGTAAGTACAGAACTTGTGTTGCCTGCGCCGCTGTGGAAATGAGAGACGGTTAAAGGGACCCAGGAGACCATGTGTCCTCTCGAACACTCTCTGACCTTGGCTATCGATTCCCATGGCTTTGCCTGCCCTTCCTTAGCTGTCAGCGTAATTTTATAGCCCTTTAATGACCATCCCACCATCATCACTATGGTTAGCTGACATACCAAACACAAAAAATATGGGATTGAGTATGTTTCAGACAGTATTCATACACCAGATTTTTGCAGTGACACTACTGCAGGTAGGAAGCGATGTATAAACAGAGTGGTCTTTGCGGACAAGCATTGGACAACACAGCACTTCATTGATTTTATGCTTTTGTAGTATCTAAATGCGATTATTGACATTATCATGCTGCTTTGTTATTAATGCAGTGGGTACATTTTATTTAATGTTTTTTTTAATGTGGTCTTGTTTATTGATTGAGACGTTTGTGCTATTGATCAGGTTTGACTTGTTTGTAGTGCTTTACGCTGCGAGCTTCAGCTTTCTCCACTTTCCTGAGTTTTTTCATAGCCTTGTCCACTGCCTCTAGATGTCTCTCACTCTCTCTTTCTCTCGCACTCTCTGTTCCTGTTGAATTATTAAAGCATGTTTTGATTGCCAAAATTGGCAGCGATGGACGAAGTACACAAATCAAGTACTTGAGTAAAAGTACAGATACTCTATTAAAATATTACTCGAGTAAAAGTATTAATTTCCAATTTTACTTGAGTAAAAGTACAAGAGTACTTGATTTTGTACTTAAGTATTAAAAGTACTGATAGATAATTTTCTATACTTATACTGGGTCTGACATCATTATGATTTGTCAAGTATAGTCAGCACTAGTCAGTATGGAAGATGAGTGGATGCCGATACATACTGTATGTATTGACCTGCAAGTAAGAAAATGAACGTTCTATTTTATTACTGTGGCAAGCAGGGCGGGGCAGAGGGCCGTGAGAATGACCAAATTACCAACCCTTGTCATACACTATCAAAACATTAAATATATTAAAATATCAATGGTGACTGATAGGTGACTACTATCATAGTATTTAAAAAAATAAGGAAATATAAAAATAGATGTCACATTTAACCAGATGGAACTGGATAAATATTCTAAATGTTCTGATCCAGTCTGACTTCTGACCTGTAATGCTGCCTGAATCATAATCATACACTGGACGTTCGTTGGCCAGAGGAGAACTGGTCCCCCAACTGAGGCTGGTTTCTCCCAAGGTTTCTTTCTCCATTCTGTCACCTGATGGAGTTTTGGTTCCTTGGCACTGTCGCCTTTGTCGCCTCTGGCTTTTGGCTTGCTAAATTGGAGACACTTAATATTCAATAATATTATTGATCTGCATGCGTTGACACTATTATATGAGAACTGAACTGAGCTGGACAATGACATCACTGTTTTCTCCAAAGCAGCTGTATGGATAAATGAACTAAAATGCAAACTTTTTTATAACAGAAATGAACTATCACTGAACTTACTTAAGCTGGACTATGACACTATTTTCTTCTTCTAGATCTGCTGTACAGCCGAAACAAACTTTGTTGCATTATTTTCCTGTTATCACTGTAAAGCTGCTTTAAAACAAAGGTGACTTGACTTGACTTTGGGCTAAATACATAAAATTAAGAAGAATTATTTTGCGTTCTTTTAATGTTATGTTCAGGGTTTTTTCTACCTAAAACCTATCGTTGAGATGGTGATGTCGACATGACCGCATTTTAAGCATTACAGTGGCCTGCCTTATGCCAATTTAACACTATAGGATTTTAAGCCCGATTTGCAAGTCAACGATCTCGCCGTGATAAGCGCTCGCCAATCTTTATTTTACACTTACATACAATTAGACGGAGTAAGGTTTAATGCGTATTTGGCGTGCTATCCAGGGGGAGGGCTCCGATGGAGTGTTCCTTTAATTATCTGAACGTGCTCCTCCCGACCTTTGTTAATAAAACATCATGTGTGAATGCATCAAAGAGGCTCGCTGAGAACCGTTTGAACAGGCTCATTGAAAAGAATCAGCTCGTTCACGAATCAGGGATACCATTGTCGCATCTTGGAGGTGGTTAAAATTTCTTCAATTCAAAGTAACGAGGAACGAGGTGTTTTTAAGGAATTATATTGGAGTAAAAAATACGATATTTTGCATTAAAATGTTGTGAAGTAAAAGTTTCTTGATCATTTTCGTATTAAAAATACTCCAGTAAAATGCGGACACTTGAAAAAAATGTTTTCAAGTACTGTAACAAAGTAAAAACACTTCATTACTGTCCACCACTGATGATTTGGGAATCTAAGGCTAGAACATTCAACAGTGAGATCTTCATGCTTCCCTCTTCCACCGTCTCCACTTTCCCTCTCTCCACATCCTTCTATTCATTTTTCTTCAACAACCATATTTGGTTACTTAATAAATATCCTTCGTCTTACATGGTCAATATGACGACATATGAAACTCATCATATGTCCAGGTCATATTTCACCCTAAAATCAAAAGAAAGAAATAATTAAATGTAGTAAGTTTGCATTAAGACATTATTTTTATTTGAAAATCTCCAAACTTCTCATTATCATAATGGGAAAAATATAAGTATTTATATTAGTATTATTTGTTGGACAGCCATTATTTTATGCTGATATTAATATAATAAAAATACTGCAATTACTATACGATAACTCTACGATTAATCATTCAAATATTTTATAATGTTTCCATAGCAGAAAATAAATATTTTCAGAGGACAAAACTGACGTAATCCAAGCTTGGAAACTAAAAGCAACGATGAAAGACTGAACTGAAGCTTTCAGTAAGTCTGTTACTCCATAGATTCAGTTTTACGGGACTAAAGATAGATCTTCCATGGAAATACTCCCCCGTGTCTGGAATTCAGCGCTGTGTGTATTTTAACAACATAAAGCAAGACACGGTTGGCGTCAGAGCCATTGCTTACATAATGGACTGCATTAACTCTACATCTCTGCCGTCTGAAGCTTATACTGTTCAGCTGAAAATGAGCTCGAAACCTTTATATCTGCAAAGGTGTTCGTGGTTTTTTGTTTTTGTTTTTAACTCATAGCTTGGTTGTTTGGAATAAGATTCTAACACTCTCTATATATTTTTGCAATATATGCATAGTGTGCACAGTAGGCTATATGGGATTTTTTTCTGAATAGAATACAGAGAATCACCTACATTTGCTAAAATGCACAGTTTCTAACAGATACTCTATCCCATAATGTAATTCACTCGACTTGACCTTCCATTTACAGTGTGACAAATAAACAAAGCATTTTAACCTTAATTTCCAACATGCCGAACAACAGACATTAAACATTTTTTATTTCAAAGATCAGATGATAACTTATGGATTTAGCATGCAAGGTAGTGAGGTAATGTGACAATGTACCATGCTACTGTTTGAATTGTGTATTGTTGCATATTTCAAGAGCTTTTGCAATATAAAAAACAAATAGTAGGCTAAGCTATTACACTGTAAAAAAAAGTATATGATGATCAATAAGTTCTGACAACATGTTTTTACATTGCTTCAACTCATCAAAATAATTTAAGGAATTATTTTTTCAACTCAGATTCAAGATTCAACTAATTTTGCAAAGTCTGTTTAATGCAATTTAAGTTGAAATGACTTAAACATCCAAGTTGATTACTTAAAAATGTAAAGGCAGCTAACAGTGTAGTGAGTCAAGGAATGTAATAGTACTAGTAAAAGTACCAGTGCTAAATTTGTAAATGTATTAAAATAATTATGTTAATAATTTATTAAGAAATTAATAAAAAAAATACTAATGATTAATAATCATTTTCAATCGTATAGTCATTTTGGGAATAATGTGCTTAATTGTCATGCATTTTTATAAATAAAAGAAAATTAATTAGAGATTAAATAATCTTGGACATTTCTTTGTGAGATTCACCCAGTGTTCTACTTCTAACAGCCATTGTGTTCATTAACAAAGTAAGTCAGAGCTAATGACTGATGACCTTCATGTTCATGTTGATTCAAGGTCAACAAGCGACAGGGAGTGAAGAGAGAGAAAGGGGAAGATTCCAAGAAAGAAAGACAGACAGACAGAAAGATCAGCAGAGAGAGCACATCGCCTATTCTTTTTCAAGTGAGGGAGTTTGTTTTTCCTTAGCATGTGTTTGTGAGAGATATAAAGAGAGAGAGAGAGATTGAATAGGTCAGTAAGAGTAGAGCGCGAGATGCTCCCAGAAACAGATCAAACAGCCCGCATTAGACTGTGACAGTGCTGGGACAGCTGTGTGCTGACAGTAGATTTACATGTTATGTACTTACGCTCTACTTACTGACCACAGGGATTTCTTCCAGTAATCTGTGATGTGTCTGTGTGTGTGACACTGCATTTCAATGCGTTCACAGAGGTCAATCAACTTACAAACGCATCATGACTAAGCTGCTGGTATTAACGTCTTGAACTCACTAAACGAACATTAATTTTTTTTTTTAAAACACACACAGCACCAGTAGATCCTTTAAAATGACCATGACTTTGTTCAGATCATGACTGATATGATTATATCATTTCCTTGATGGAGTCAGCAGGCAGATCTTTCCGTTGCAAGTTCCTCCTCCATCTCTAATTCTGGCTCTGAGAAACATTTAGTGTCTTGGCAGTAAAAATGAAAAACGATCGATCAGCCAATGACGCATGTCTTTCTGCCAGTGGGAGGGATGAATATGACTAGCAAAACAGATATTGGCTTACAGACTGTAGTGCTAAATGGAGGTATAACAGTCAGTCTGTGAGAATGTTTTTTAATAAATGAAAGGGGTTTTTCTATTTTTTAATCCTTTTATGGTTTTTAAAGTTCTTTGAAAATGGCTCAGTCTTCTGAATAGTACTTATGATGTAAATTTATTTCAAGATTTCAGAAGCGTGCACTTCCTCCGCGTTTGTTTACTCTGTGTTCCCTTATAATTGGTTTATCTCAGGATTGGGACCGACTATAAAACATTATTGTTTTAAGGAGACCGTTTTGAGAGATTATTGCCGGCAGCCCTCATTTAACACCCCCCCCCAACTCCATCCTTCTCATTGTTTAGTCTAAGATTGAGACATTTCTATACAGTTTTAATCCTACACTAGAAACCAGCCAAATAAGATGAAACGCAAATTCTTCACATTACCATGGACTGAATTACTGACCAAAATTATTTGCATAATGTTTAGGAAATTATTTTTAATTATAGAGCTAAAAGCCTCTGACGCAATATGAGAACCTTTTTACGTTCCAGTTTTAGTGAACTATTTGTCCATTCTGAAAAAAGGTGATGGGTAAAATGTTAATAATAATGACCATAAAACCAAGGATATCAACTTTGACAACACACTCTTTGATTATTTAAAAAAATACATGTTTTTTTTATTTCCTGAAAAGAAGCGTTTTTGAAGATACAATATTTCCGAATTCAGAATTAAAATAGCAAATACGTTTATCAAGTGGGTGGTAAAAGATTTCCTATGTCCTTTTGTAGTTGAAAATGATCACTTTACGTCCAATTAAACTTTACATATTTATTTTCTATTTATTATGTATTCAGTTAATTCTTATGCAGATGACACAATCTGGGCACAACGTGGACCAATAACTGCTTATCCTCAAAAACCATGACAAATCTGTCAAAATATTACCTAGATTTAATACGAGATAAACATGGTTTAGGTTAACAATGTGCTTTATGTAGTGAATTACTGGATGCAGAGAAATTCATTTCTTTTTTTGCTACGTTTTGCCTGTGTAAAATTTTTAAGAGAACAAAAACCACTGAGAACCACTGATTTTGAAAACCACTGTGATCTGAAGATGTCCATAATGAAATGTCTTTTCTTCAAAGAACCATATTGCCAACTCAAAATGACGAATCTATGGTGCTGCAAAGAACCTTTATTTTTAGCAGTCGTACATCTGAAAGCTGAGTAATTCACGCTTCAGTAATAAATCGATGTTCATGTGAATTCGCCGTGGCACTTTGCTTAAAAGAGCATTAATATTGAGCTGATGAGCTGACCGAGCATCTGATAATGTCTGCTGCATGTGGCCTTTCCATCTAGGAATCATAGACGTCATTTATGACATTTCGGTGTGATCTTAAGCAAGATATACAGCATAATTTATTCCCAGTTACAGACAGGTGATTTGGCAGTTGTCAGGGCTAGTTGTGTGCCAGCAGGCCTTTCTCACAGATGGTCATGTGAGCTGCCAAATCACCGGGCGAATGTGTATTTACAGTAAATGTGTTAGCCCGGTATCTTCTGGGAAACTCTTGGAGGCATTCTTTACCCACTTTGAAATGATTTAGTATACTAATTTTGTCCTATGTCAGACCTGTCTTATTATATGTCATGGGCTGACATGTGAAATAGATTGATTTCCCTCTGGGCAATGTAATGATGTACTAATGTAATAATGCAATAATAGGTTATAAAGATGAAGGATGTCATATCTTATGTCAGAATTTCTGAATGTATTATGCAGAAATAAGTGCTCAGGAAGCCTGTTTGTAAACAATATTTTTTTGTCGGTCACCTTTAAGCTTAAAAAGTATTTTTTAACATGTATATATATATATATACAAAAAATGTTTGAAACCTTCACCAGGCAAGCATGCCTTCAAACCCAATCTTAAAGAGTAAAAACACTTTCTTGAAGGAGTGTCGAAGGGAACAGCACAGAAAGAAAGAGAGCAGACTGTGTGTGTGTCAGATATACCATGTATGTGTGTGTGGATGTGGTTTGTGTATCAGTGACTATGAGAGGCCATCATTTCTCATAATGCCTCAGCTTGGCTCTTGCGTTTACTCTGGTGCGGTGACTCGTGAGAGGTGAGTCTCATATCAACAGCTAGATAACTCAACACATTTAAAGCACAGCATAATTCAGTGCAGTAGTTCACACTTCCTCGTTGATAGAAAGGACTCGAGATGTATACACGCACACAAATGATAGATTCTCACTAGCGGTCTCAGACTTTTTGGACCCCACAAGAACTGCAAGATAAATGAAGAAAAAAAAAACATGCATGCTGCCAGACCTTTGCTCATCCTTCTGTTCTTCTGTTTCAGGCTCTTTTCTTGTTTGCGTGAGTAAACATTTCTGGCAATGGCTGCTCTAGATTACCAAGTCTCTCTAAAGATTAAGTGAAAATCACCAGAGAGGATCTCAACACACACACACACACACACACACACACACACACACTGAGGATACAGTGGAGTTAATTACTTGCCATGGATAAAGGCAAAAACAAGATAAAACGAATGAGAAAGTGATGGAGAGGTAGGGAGGGAGGGAGGGAGAAAGAGAAGAAGTGATGATGCTCCCAGGCATTCGCTCCGTCATTTTGTGAACCGACTGATCGATAGTGTGTCAATGTGTCTTGTAACGGCATAACCTTAGACGTGTCCGTATTCACTTACATTGCAGAGCAGTCAGCTACAACATGGTACTGGGCACACAAAACACACATAATCACGAGATTATATACTGAATATGTACAGTATGTATGTGCACATACATATTCAGCATCTGATATAATCTCCTGCATTATATAGACCTCTTGTAGCAATAAACGTCAAAATAATCAGGTCCGGGTTCTGTTATCCACAAAGATAATACCGTTGTCCTTACCACAACCTAACAAACACGGCACATTGTCTCTGCACTGCTGCTGTGGTCTCCTTGCTGGAAAAACCAGGTCAGTTTCCTGGCCAGACACTAAAGTCTACGCTCAAAAAAATACTGCAGTACCGCATTGTCATGTTGCAAATTTCAGTATCTGACCCAGGCAACACTGTACAGCTATTCAGCACGGTTTGTTTTTGGGGTCTGCTAGAATCATATTTTACATTTTTGCAGCACCTCTCTTCCAAGTCTGTCAGGAACACAGTTTAGTTCCTGTCTCAAAATGAAGCCCCTCCTTCTGAAAAGAGCAATGTGCTGTGATTGGTCAGCTGGATCAGTGTGCTGTGATTGGTCAACTGCTTCTAGTGTGTTTCGGACATGTCACACCCCTCACCATAACCGCGAGTTTCTACACACTATTATCACAAGTCAACCAGGCCTTACCCTGTTTTTTTTTCATTATGCCTAGAGCGCGCATGCACGTTCCCGGAAGAAAACTCAGGGCTAAAATAATTTATTAAAAAGCAACCTGTGGGTGCCTGTGGTGAAATTTTCTGCAAAATGATACTATGTTGCTTTTTGCATATTTTAAAATGTCCAGTAAAATGGTGCTAGAAGTGTGTTCAGTTTTATCCGAAACCGATGAATGTCAATATTTATTATGTTGGTTGTTGTATCGCTGCAGTTTGTAAATTAAATGTCCAGTCAGTGAGGCTAAATGGTCAATGCTCTTTTGCATACCACCTATTATTTAACTAAAATAGTTATATAATAAATAAATAAAATATGTGTAATACTGAGTTTATTAAATAAAATAAAATAATATATTTAATCAGTAAATAATATATAGAAACCAAGCCAAGAAAAAGTTCTATTGTTCATCCCTGTTGTGGCTGGTTATGGAAAAAAAACATGTGATTTGCTATGTTATATTTTACTTTATTTCCACCTTAGACCAACTAATGACCGTTTACAGCATCAATCAGATAGAAAACAAGTAAAACACGTTAGCATTAAAAGCTAATCTATATTTTAAAATGGGACTCCAGAACAAACAAACAAAAACAGCTTGCATGTGCTGAAATGCATTTAGCCTCATTGTGGTTTTCAGTAAAGTGCTCAGCAGTGACCTGTAAGAGCCGTCGGCGGTTTAGTCCTGTTAACTGAAAACTCACAGCACATGTTTCCCTTAGAGAGCCATGAAACCATCAACCCCCTGAAAGAGAGTCTTCCTCAGATCCTCAGCGGACAGCCCATAAACGTATTGATCGGCAGTTAGCTGTTAACATTGATATGTTTCTAACGATGTCCTCTGTGACTCCATCACCTCTTTAGCTCATTAGCTTAGATGCTAATGCGTATCCATGCAGAACTGCTAGGATAAGTGGCGACTAACATACAGTACTAATACATAAAACTAGCGAAGTTAGTTGAAGAATCAAAATAATTAATTATCCACATTTTCTGGCACAGTTCGTTGTCATGGAAGCTTGTTTTTGCCACAAAAAATGTTTTTGTCTCACAAATTTCTCACAACATTGAGTTATCTTGCATTTGCAAATTGTAAACGAAAATTATTTTTTGTTTTTCTTCTCAGAATTGCTAGAAAAATAATCTTAATTGTGATATATAAACTCAAAAATAAAGAATTGTGAATAAAAAGTTATTACCATTTTAGTTGTTCATGCCATGACGGAAACAGGCTTCCCTTTCGTTGTCACTTCGAGTTACGTCGAATGACGACGAATGGGGTTCGCTTAGAAGCCTATCCTCTTCGAATATTAATAAACGAGCCAATGGCAAGCAAATGCCATGGGTCTGCTGAATTTGCATAGCGTAACTCCGCCCCACTGTGTGGGTATATAAGGAAGTGAGCCGGCAACATGCAGATATGTTTTCGCTTTCGGAGCCAAGTTTATCCTTCACTCCACAAGCCATCCTGAGTATCATCTCTATTCCTCTTCGAGACGAGCTTCCCTCCAGGTGTTGGTGTGACAGCGAGTTCCAGCGAGTGCACATTCCCTGCGATCTGAGCAGTGATCTGCCAGTGTGTGTGTGTTCTCTCCTGGTCGCTTCAGCATCTGCGGGGATTTCTCCTTCTCTCTAAAAGAGCAAAGCGCGTGGCACGTCTTTTTAAAGATGCATCGCCCGTGCCCTTCTGGTTGTGGTCACTGGCTGTCTGATTTAGATGGGCACAATCGCTGTTTTGCGTGTTTGGGCTTAGAGCACGCCAAAGCAGCGCTTGTGGATGACTCATGTTTTCATTGCGGAAACATGACCATCGCGACACTACGGTCGAGACTCAGTGATCTCGAAAGAGTGAGAGTCCCCTCATCCACACCCCGATCTACCCCCTCTAGTAATAGAGCTGGTACTTCGGCTGGTGGCCAGGGTGACCTGAGGGTGACGGTGTGGCAACAACAACCGACGATTCGTCCTCGGGCCACATCCCCCTCTCAAGTGCCGCAACCCGCGAGCCGACCAGATGATGCGCTCGATCAGTCCCGGCCAACGGTCGGCGGCGGACCGAGTGCGCCGTCTGGCGCTCCTAATGACGATGCTATGTCGATCACAGCATCACAAGGTGGGCAGGAGTCCTCGGGAGATGAGGGGTCGGCTGTGCTGCCGCCTCCGGGCGCGTCAGCATTGCCCGATCCTGATCCCGAGCTGACGGCCATGCTTTCCCGGGCAGCCGCGAGCATCGGGTTAGAGTGCAATCCGCCACCCTGCCCCGAGCGCTCGCGTCTGGACGATTGGTTTTTGGGCGCGGCCGCCGATTCACGTCGGCGTCCAACCCCAATGCCTTTCTTCCCGGATGTGCATGAGGAGGTCTCGAGGTCCTGGAAGGCACCCTTGTCTTCCCGTGATCGCTCGGCGACCTCCTCCGCCTTTCCTCCTCTCGATCAGGCGGCTGTTTACGGGTACACTGGGGTGCCTATGGTTGAACGCTCTGTTGCGATGCAACTGTGTCCACAGAGTGCTTCTTCCCGTGGTGATCCTAAGCACCCCTCCAAGGCCTGTAGGTTTTCGTCGACCCTGGTGGCGAAGACCTATAGAGCTGCGGGGCAGGCAGCCGCCTCATTGCATGCCATGGCCACTCTGCAGGTCTACCAGGCCCAGATGCTCAGGGACATGCACGAGGGGAGGACTGACCCAGGGCTCTTCAATGAGCTGCGTGCCGCCACTGACCTCGCTCTCCGGGCGACGAAAGTGACCGCACGCTCCCTGGGCCAGGTGATGTCCACTAGTGTGGTCCAGGAGAGACACCTCTGGCTCAACCTGGCCGATATGAGGGACGCTGAGCGGACTCGTCTGCTTGACGCCCCCATATCCCAGGCTGGCCTCTTCGGCGGAGCGGTTGAAGATTTTGCCCAACAGTTTTCAACCGCCCAGAAGCAGACTGAGGCTATTCGTCATATTCTGCCCCGACGGCCCGCTGCTGCCTCCACCCAGCCGTCGGTTCAGACGCCTCAGCCTGCTCGCCGCCGAGGGCGCCCTCCCGCGGCTCCCGCCCCTCCCGCACGGCCCCAGCAGCAGCCTTCACCCGGGCCGCGTCGTGGAGGACGCCGCAGGCAGGCGCCCCAGCCCTCTCCAGCCCCGCGCCCCGCTAAACGCCAGGCCAAGCGGCGCTCCTGAGACGGGCTGCTCAGAGATGGCCATCAGTTCTTCTCAGGAGATGGTAGCAGGACCACTCCTTCCCCCGGTGGAGGGCCGGGGGCAGAATCTTTTGTTCTCCACTCCCCGCTGCTCACCCACGGGTGGGCAGCACCCTAATGTGGTTAAAGAAAGAACTGATATCCCCATCTCTGAGCCCCCAGAAGGGAATGACAGTGCGCGCCGCCCACGGGCCCCGCCGCTCTCATCCCCTTCTGTCGCCAGACCCCTGCCAGAGCACGCCCCCGTGCAACGCTGGTCCTTCCCTGGCTCCCTCTGGCAGGACGCGGCTAATGACCGTGCCCCCACACCGGGCCGCTATGCCACCCACGTCCGGGCCGGTCATGCCGCTTCGCTGCACCCCCGGGGGGACGTCTGTCGTTCGCATGACCCCGCTGGCACAGTCCTTGGGAGCCTGGTTAGAGCTTCCCAACCTGTCCCGCTGGCTCGCGCGAACCATCAGGCTCGGCTATGCGATTCAGTTCGCGCGGTCTCCTCCCCGCTTCAGGGGAGTCCGCTTCACTATGGTCGGTGGCAATGCCCCTGTCATGAGAGCGGAGGTCGCCACCCTGCTGGCGAAGGGTGCGATCGAGACTGTCCCTCCAGCCGCAATGAGGTCCGGCTTCTACAGCCCCTACTTCATTGTCCCCAAGAAAACCGGTGGGTTACGACCAATCCTGGATCTGCGCGTCTTGAACCGTTCCCTTCAAAGGCTTCCGTTCAAGATGCTCACGGCCAAGCGCATTTTCGAATGTGTGCAGCCACAGGATTGGTTTGCAGCGATCGACCTGAAGGACGCCTACTTTCATGTCTCCATTCTTCCTCGACACAGACCGTTTCTACGGTTTGCTTTCGAGGGGCAGGCATACCAGTACGCGGTTCTCCCATTCGGGCTGTCCCTGTCTCCTCGCGTCTTCACGAAGGTCGTCGAGGCAGCCCTTGTGCCGCTACGGCAACACGGGGTTCGCATCCTGAATTATCTCGACGACTGGCTAATCCTAGCTCACTCTCGGGACCAGGTTTGCGAACACAGGGACCTAGTGCTCCGGCACCTAGCCCGTCTGGGCCTTCGGGTCAACTGGGAGAAGAGCAAACTTTGCCCCGTGCAGAGGATCTCTTTTCTCGGTATGGAAATGGACTCGGTCGCCATGTGCGCGCAGCTTACGAGCGAGCGCGCGCAGTCACTGCTGACTTGCCTGAGACAAATCCAGAGCAAGAGTGCGGTTCCACTGAAACTTTTCAGAGGCTCCTGGGGCATATGGCATCTGCAGCCGCGGTAACGCCGCTCGGATTGCTTCATATGAGACCGCTTCAGCACTGGCTTCACGATCGAGTCCCGAGGTGGGCATGGCACCAGGGCAAGCTCGAGTACCAGTTACTCCGACCTGCCGTCAGACCTTCTCCCCGTGGACGAACCTCAGCTTTCTACGGGCCGGAGTGCCCTTAGAACGAGTTTCCAGGCATGTTGTTGTGTCAACGGATGCCTCCTCCACGGGCTGGGGTGCCATGTGCAATGGACATGCTGCCGCGGGCTCCTGGACAGGACCCCACCGCCTATGGCATGTCAATTGCCTCGAGTTGCTGGCAGTACGTCTCGCTCTGCACCGCTTCCGGGCGCTGCTCAAGAACCAGCACGTACTAGTCCGATCAGACAATACCGCGACAGTAGCGTACATCAACCGACAAGGTGGTCTACGCTCCCGCCGTATGTCGCAACTCGCCCGCCACCTCCTCTTTTGGAGTCAGAAGCATCTGAGGTCGCTTCGAGCCATTTATATTCCGGGAGACCTGAACTGTGCAGCCGACGAGCTCTCACGGCTTCAGCCTCTTCCTGGAGAATGGAGACTCCATCCCAGGCGGTCCAGCTGATTTGGGATCAGTTCGGGGACGCACAGGTAGACCTGTTTGCCTCCCACGACTCGTCCCACTGCGCCCAGTTTTACTCCCTGACCGAGGGCACGCTCGGCACGGACGCTCTGGCGCACAGCTGGCCCCGGGGCCTCCGCAAGTATGCGTTTCCCCCAGTGAGCCTTCTTGCACAGACCCTGTGCAAGATCAGGGAGGACGAGGAGCAGGTCATATTGGTTGCGCCACACTGGCCCACCCGAACCTGGTTCTCCGAACTTGTACTCCTCGCGACAGCACCTCCCTGGCCAATTCCTCTGAGGAAGGACCTCCTTTCTCAGGGACGGGGCACCCTTTGGCACCCTCGTCCCGATCTTTGGAACCTCCACGTGTGGCTCCTGGACGGGACGAGGCAGGTTTGAGTACCCTACCACCAGCGGTGGTGGCTACCATCACTTCCGCTAGAGCATCGTCCACTAGACATGCCTACGCGTTGAAGTGGAACCTCTTCGTCTCTTGGTGCTCTTCTCACTCAGAAGACCCCAGATCATGCCCAATCAGTGTTGTGCTTTCCTTCCTGCAGGATGGGTTGGAGCGAAGGCTGTCTCCCTCCACCCTGAAAGTATATGTTGCCGCTATCGCCGCACATCACGACGCAGTTGATGGTAAGTCCGTGGGAAAGCACGACCTGGTTATCAGGTTCCTGAGAGGAGCAAGGAGACTACAGCCTCCTCGCCCTCCTCTCGTTCCCTCTTGGGACCTCTCAGTGGTACTAACTGCCCTGCAGAGTGCTCCCTTTGAGCCTCTGCAATCAGTGGAGCTTAAGTTCCTGTCGATTAAGACAGCGCTCCTGGTTGCTTTGGCCTCCATCAAGAGGGTAGGGGACCTGCATGCATTTTCTGTAGACGAAGCGTGCCTGGAATTCGGGCCGGCCTTTTCTCACGTGATCCTGAGACCCCGGCCTGGATATGTGCCCAAGGTTCCCACCACTCCCTTCCGGGACCAGGTGGTGAACCTGCAAGCGCTGCCCCTGGAGGAGGCAGACCCAGCCTTGGCATTGCTCTGTCCAGTACGCGCCCTCCGTGCTTACGTGGACAGAACGCAGTGTTTCAGGACCTCAGACCAGCTCTTTGTCTGTTATGGTGGGAAGCTGAAGGGAAGGGCTCTCTCCAAGCAAAGGTTGTCTCACTGGATAGTGGACGCCATTGCTTTGGCTTACCAGCAGCAAGGTCGACCGTGCCCCCTTGGTGTGACGGCCCACTCCACCCGGAGTGTGGCCTCCTCTTGGGCTCTAGCGCATGGCGCCTCGCTAACAGACATCTGCAGAGCTGCAGGCTGGGCGACACCCAACACATTCGCCAGATTCTATAATCTCCGAGTGGAGCCAGTGTCCTCCCGAGTACTCGCTTCAACCAGCCGGTGCTAGGACCCGCTCAGGTGTCTTCGCTTGCTCGCCATTCCACTCCACGGACTGGATACGTGCGATATTCTCCTCAGGTGAGCCTGATAAGCCCTGAGTTCCTCCAGCGCTGTTGACGTCAACGCCAGAGTTATGCCTCCGGCAGCTTTCGCGTTGGCTAGGTGCCACCATGTGCATGGTTCCCCCGCTGGGCGACCCCCACGTGTGTATTTCCACTATAAGCCTCATTCGAGCATGTGTCTTTCCCTTGGCAAGCCAGTCTGCCACCCCTGGGGTTGAAATACTCCACCCTACGGGCTGGACACCCCAGTGTTCTCCGTATGCACTCCCCTCCGGGTCATATGTGTTTTCTTAAGTCCCCCCCCTTCGGGCGGGCACTGATTGCATATTTCCACTGTGATATGCTTCCCAGTGTACCTTGGTATTCCTGTGTTAAGTAGGAGTCCTTCGTCCGTGCTAGTCTCACGACAGGGAGCTCAGACTTACGCAGGGCACTGGAAGACAGCCGAGGTGGCGTGATTGGACTGGGAACCCCATTCGTCGTCATTCGACGTAACTCGAAGTGACAACGAAAGGGAACGTCTCGGTTACGGATGTAACCCTCGTTCCCTGAGTAGGGAACGGAGACGTTACGTCTTCCTGCCACTTCCGCTGTACCGCTGGAACAGCCTGAGTTCAGCTTGGCTCCTTCAGCGAAGAAACATATCTGCATGTTGCCGGCTCACTTCCTTATATACCCACACAGTGGGGCGGAGTTACGCTATGCAAATTCAGCAGACCCATGGCATTTGCTTGCCATTGGCTCGTTTTATTAATATTCGAAGAGGATAGGCTTCTAAGCGAACCCCATTCGTCGTCATTCGACGTAACGTCTCCGTTCCCTACTCAGGGAACGAGGGTTACATCCGTAACCGAGACGTTCCATATGTTATCGATGATAATTGGCAAAATCGCTCATTAGTTTTATAATAGCAAATATAGCTTGAATAGCTGATCCCAGCTTAGCATTTTTTCCACAGAACAACCAAGCACTCTTTCCTCTAGATGAATAAATGCAGTTCACGTTCAGCACACAGGGTCCATACACACAGGTGTCTCAATATGTCTCTCAGTTCTGGAAAAAGAGTCCAGAGGTGAGACAGAGAGGGGACGTTTTATGTAAAGCTGCTTTGTTTTATGCAGGATGAGGGTAGTGCTCTGTGGGTCCTTCTGAATAATGCAGAGACAGGCTGAGCCCTCTGGTCTGTCATGGAAAGGCATGGGGGAATGTGATTAAAGATTTATACACTCTGGGCCACTGGAGAAAGTCCACCCTGTGGTCTAACTCGGCTGAGGTCCTTTGTACCGCTGTCAGTAGGGTCATATATGTCCTATGAAGAAGAGAGAGGACAGGGGCCCTGAATAATACAGATGTGAGGCACTGAAGTGACCAATCGCATCAGAGCTTTTCACCAAGTGTCTGGGTCAAGAACGGTTCTGGTGTAGGTTTAGTTTAAAAGTGCACAAAGTAATTTTGCTATGCTATGCCATGCTAGTTTTTAGTGTTTTGCAAATATGATTAATATGATAAAATACTCGTATCAATGGCCTTACAGTATGTCACAACAACAGGTTATTTTTGTTGCAGTTAATTCATATAGGCGAAAATTAATTATCATCGGTTATCATTGTATCATCGGCCAGACATCACTTTTGACCACGGTATATATATAAATTATCGTTTATATGACAAAAAATTCAGTTGTTTAACTAACCATTTTTGTAGCTGTCATATATTTCTTTATCTCTTCATTTTTGCTCTTTTTCTGGCTGTACCAAAAATCGTGTGCTGAAAATGTCATTTTATGGCATTTACTTTTATAAAAATAAAATAAAAAAAACTTTAAAACCTGGCTGAAAATGTGACCAGAAACTAATAAAGTGGCAAATGCACATAACAAAATGACTAAAACTCATACAAAAATGAAAATGTAAAAATAAAAGCAAATAAAATAAATTAATTAATTCTATAACAGTATAAATAAAACTAAAATAGCACTGCCTTCGACACTTTGTGATTGAAAAGTCTTTTAAAATAAGAAATTAATATTTATTATTATTACATGCTTTGGTCAGTATAAAGTTGTTGTTTTGTTTTTGCAGTGAGGTGGATTGGGCAACAACCAGTCAAACTTGTAGTCGAAAGTTATGGGATGAGTGAAGCTGAAGCTGGTGTCCAGGCAAGTATTATTAATAAAACTAGTTAAGAAATCTAACGGGTAGTAAAATTGAACAGTGATAGGGATCGTATCCTCTGAACCTCCAGCCGTCCTTGAGCTCCTCAGCCTCTAGCCCTTACGCAGCATATGCTGATGGATCTCTTAAAGTAACAATTTTTCACCTGTCGGTTGTGATTCTGGTCCAAGGCCGAGGACGCGTGACAGCGCTGCACTCTGATCCTCTCTCTCAGCCTCGCATCCATCCAGCGGACAGATTTAGGGCTGGGAACCATCCTGCACATCCTCTCAAAATAACACTCTGCCCTTTTCACACAATATCCTCTCCTCCCAGACCATTACTGAAGGCCCACCTCTGAACACACACACACACACACACACACACACACACACACACAGCACACACACACACACACACACACACACACACACACACACGTAATGGAAACAATGGCTACAAGCTACCTCTAGCCTAGAGAGATAAGGAGAGTGAGCGTGGTTTGGGAAGGTTAGATGTGGTATCGATCAGTTCTCTCGGCCTGAGACTTTTTACCACGCTCGAGTAATTGAGGATGAAGCAGGCAGAGCAGGGTGCTTTCACCGGCCACATCACCAGCTGTAGTGCGCTAATGGAAAGGCAGCTGCTCTTGTCAGGGCTTTCCTCCAAGTGTCCTTAGCATAGAATACTGAACAGTTGAGAAAGTCTCGCACACACACACACATTGTACCTTCCCTTGAACCAAATCCAATTTTTCATCGAGCTAGGATTAGTTTCCCCCTAAAAACGAAAATTCATCATTAACTCCTCCTTATGTTGTTTCAAACCTCTATGAATTTCTTCCTTCAGTTGAACACAAAAAGGAGGTGTTCGGGAAAATGCTCTTTCAACGACAGTCAATGCTAGACGCAGTATGAAAAATGAATTTGCTAAAGATTCTATTTAATTATTTAAAGATTAACTTTAAGTGAGTGATAAATTATGGCAAAGGTAATCTAAACTGAGCATGCACAATTAAATATCCAATATACGCCAAGCTTCAAAAATGACAAAGCTCATAACACAAGAACCATAAAAACAGTTTGTCTCTTCTGAAGCCCTTTTGTATAGAATGACTGCTTACATTTCAGTCTTTTCCTCAACAGAGCTATCATACACCTGTTGAAGACCTGGAATATAGCACAGTAGTTATGACTACTTCGGTACTTTTATTAGGATTTGATGCCATCCATCTCCTTTCACTGCAAGTCATACAGGTTTGAATGACATGAGTGTGAGAAAATTATTCTTAATTTTTGGGTGAACTGTCCCCCTCAGGACCAGATATGCAGAGCAACATGCTTTTTTGATAAAAGAAAATTGTTCTTTTCAGGCCGTGTGTGAGCATCAACATCGAATTGACACTGAATTAACAGATGAATTCTGAGGGATACAGACATAGAGGAGGCGACCGTGTCAAATCGTCAAAGTAGGGAAAAGACATACAGTATCTAGATTGAGCATTCGTGAGCTGTCAGGAATAATCATCCATCTTTTAGTGATTTACACTTTGCTCTTATCAAGCGTCAGATACAAATAATCCAAGCCCACGCCCTGGCCGTCCTGTCTGGCATCTTTAACTCTCGAAACTGGCATACTTAATCACCGAACTGACAGACAATCCATTGTGGATGACGATGGCGTTGTGTGTCCTTGCAGTCTCGATAGGTTCAGATAATACTGCAGTATAATGGCTGTGCTCTTTTCACAGGGCCATTCAATTAGCCAGTTAAACGCTCCGGCAGCTCTCATTGCCACCCAACATGCGCGCACGCACAGAAATGAGAACAAACTTTTTTTTATTCAATGCATCAAAAATTGCCCAAGGGCCTTATGAGCTTGTGAAAAATGTCAGAGTGGAACTGCTGTTATAGTTGAAAGGAATAGTTTACTCGCTGTCATCAGTCATCATTGCTTCTGTCGAGCACAAACAGTATATTTTGGAAGAATATCCTGGCCACCCTTATTACTGTAAGTGAGTGAGGACAGGTACTGCAAAATTACAAAAAAAGGCATCATAAAAGTGTCCTAAAATGGTACATGGATGGACTGTTAGCGCAATAGAATGTGTGGACGAACGATAGATAGATAGATAGATAGATAGATAGATAGATAGATAGATAGATAGATAGATAGATAGATAGATAGATAGATAGATAGATAGATAGATAGATAGATAGATAGATAGATAGATAGATAGATAGAGCATCAGAATGTATGAACGGATGAATAGATAGATAGATAGATAGATAGATAGATAGATAGATAGATAGATAGATAGATAGATAGAGCATCAGAATGTATGAACGGATGAATAGATAGAGAGATGAGAGATAGAATGTATGAATGAATGAATGATGGATGGATGGAGAGACGAACGGATAGATGGGTGGACAGACTGATGGAAGGATGTATGAATGGATAGATTGCGCAATAGAATGTATAGATAGATAGATAGATAGATAGATAGATAGATAGATAGATAGATAGATAGATAGATAGATAGATAGATAGATAGATGAGAGATAGAATGTATGAATGAATGAATGATGGATGGATGGAGAGATGAACGGATAGATGAGTGGACAGACTGATGGATGGATGGATGAATGGATAGATTGCGCAATAAATAGATAGATAGATAGATAGATAGAATAAAAGAATGAATGAACAAATGAATGAATGAATGAATGAATGACTGACTGAATGAATGAATGAATGATGGATGGATGGACGGACATGAACGAATAGATGGGTGGACAGACAGACTGACTGATGGATGGATGGATGGATGGATAGATAGAATGTATGAATGAATGATGGATGGATGGACGGACAGATGAACGGATAGATGGGTGGACAGGACTGACTGACTGATGGATAGATGGATGGATGGATGGATGGATGGATGGATAGATAGATAGATAGATAGATAGATAGATAGATAGATAGATAGATAGATAGATAGATAGATAGATAGATAGATAGATAGATAGATAGAATGTATGAATGAATGAATGAATGAATGATGGATGGATGGACGGACAGATGAACGGATAGATGGGTGGACAGACTGACTGATGGATAGATAGATACAAGTGTGTGCTAAAAGTGTAATATTAAAGTGACCCATAAAAGTGTGCTAAAATGGTACATGGATGGACTGTCAGCGCAATAGAATGTCTGAACGAACGTGGCAAAGTAGCTGAAGGTGCAGAGAAGGCAATAAAGTGATGATTTCTATCTGATGAGTCACACAGAGGTAGAGGATCATGGGAAAAGGGCAGAGGACACTTGGCAGGAGATAGGAGAGAACGGAGGGAGATTTCTACTGCAGTTTTACACAAATGAGAAGAGCAATTGAGAACTGAAGAAGGAATATTACTGCACACAAACAGCAGCTGGTGTTTCCACATATGTGAATGATATATACTACACCTGCTCATTCATAGGCGCTGTGAGATATGAAAACATCCTGATCACGGATGCGGATTGCGGAGCTTCTATAGGTCCATTGAGAGAGAGGAACCCGCAAGTATTCCTGTATTACCCCCGACTCCGGCAGCAATCATCCTAGCATTCAGCGGTGAGCTGGGGCAGAGAGGTCGGCGGCTCCAGCGGCGCAGGCCAGGAGGGTAAAAACTGTGGAGCAGAGGTGCACAAAATGAGCCTCACTGTTACACGCACAAACCCTCCTGGAAGAGGCACGTTAAGCCAAGAGCATATCTCATGTATTACTTAGGTATGCACAAATAATTGAATATGGTCTTTATGGTCTTCTATTTGTGTTCTCACAGAAGTATTGTGGTCCCCCAAGACACTTTGGGCCCTATTTTAACGATCTGAAACGCAAGTGTCAAAGTGCAAAGCGCAAGTAACTTTGTGGGCGGATCCCGGCGCTGTTGCTATTTTCCCGGCAGGATAAATGACTCTTGCGCCCGACGCAAATCTAAAATGGGTTGGTCTGAAGTAGCTTCATTATTCATAGGTGTGGTTTGGGCGTAACGTGAAATAAACCAATCAGAGCGTCCTCTCACATTCCCTTTAAGTGCCGGCGCGCTTGTTCCACGGCGGATTGCTATTATAACGGCGGATTTGCCAGCGCACGCCAGGAGCAGTTCACAGCCGAGGAAACCGACGTTCTCGTCAGGGCCTTAAAACACAGAGAAGTGACATTGGGGATGATGGGAGAAACCCACCCAAATTAGCTTCGGTTAAACAGACGTATAATTTGGGTAAATGTGTAGCCTAATCTAGATTTTTTTTTTTAATCTAGATAGATCTTTTTCACATCTTCACGGACACAACAATGATTTCCCTCGTGTGTTAATATTTTTCCTTGTAATAATGTATGATTTGCAAAAATGAAAACTGCTGCATCTGTTTATATTAGTGTGTACAAAGTGGATGCGCGTTAACATTATGGCCAAGCACGCGCCCTTAAAATACCATATCACTAACGCGCAACGCGCCACTGTCTTTAGACTGTTTTTTTCCTGGTCAATGGCGCAATTGCTTTCTAAAACTGGAAAATAGCACCATGGAAGTTTTGCGCCGGAACACGCCTCCTCTTTGCGCTGAACCGCCCCCGCGAGCGCAAGTTAATTTCCTAATTTACCGACGTGCGTCTGTGGAGGGAAAAGTCCGCTGTGCGCGGGTGCAAAATAGGAATGATACATGCGTCGGTGTTCAAA
>JARPMJ010004985.1:0-68324 GCA_033366665.1 Phoxinus dragarum
AATGTGACTTGTGCGAATGTGTATGCGTACAGTGACTCAGACCTTAATATCTAAATCAGTTAGACAGCACAGAGTGGCCTGTCACGTACACAGACTTAGAGAAGAAAAGAGACTGTTATTTCACTTGCTTTGAGTATATTAGTATAGAAAATGGTTATAATGTATCAAAATCTGCTTTTGGATTTTCTTTGAAACATTTTTCACTCAGTAATTGTACATTTCACACATAATTATAAAGAAAACACAATTAACATTGAATTAAATGTGATTTTCTTTTTAAGTAGAAAGAACTTTATTGTAATAAGTTTATTTAGTTAGCATTAGTTATACCTTAGTTAACATGAACTAAGAATGAACAATACTTCCTAATCTTAGTTAATATTGATTTCAACAATTTCTAATACATCATTAAAAGCAAAGGTTGTATTTGTTAACATTAGTCAACGCACTGTGAAGTAACATGAACAAACAATGAACAGGTGTATTTTTATTAACTAACATTAACAAAGATGAATATATGAAAAATGTATTGCTTACTGTTAGTTAATGTTACTTAATACATTAACTTATGTAAACTAATTAACCTTATTGTAAAGTGTTACCAAGATTTTTTAGAGTTTAGTAAACTTACGGTATCGCAATTTGAATATTTACTGTTTTTCAGTTAACAAAAAAAAAAAATTTTTTTTTTTTGTTTGCGATAATATGGTCACCAATGATAATATGGTCACTCAATGTCTTCATGCATCTGAATTCGGAGGCTCGGATGAGAGAACTATGTGATTTGAAGAAAATAATTCATTTTGGAGTAAATAATGAATTGTAATTCCCTTAACTACATTTTTGAGTTTGATATTAAAGTGATATTAAATAAGCTGTGACTAAAGTGACCAGTTGTGGTGTCATGACCTGTGGCATTCGTGACTCATTTTAGTAATTGCAGCAGTTAGGTTGTGTGTATAAGGGAGAGTGGGGGTTTGTGTAAGTGTGTGTTGTGTTCCCATGTTGCATAATATTTTACTGGAAGAGAAGAGGATGTAGTGTCACACGGAGTGTGTGTGCACTAGCATAGCCGATGGAAGAACTTGTCTCTCGCTCGGCTTCTCACTCTATCGTTCTATCTAGAAAATCACACACGCACACACACACACACACACACACACACACACACACACACACACACACACGCACACGCACAGTCCAGACAGGTCCATCAATCGTCAAACACCTCTATTGGGTTTGACCAGTTACTGACTAAGCCATTAGCCTCTTTCAGACACACACACACACACACACACACACACACACACACATAGGATATATGTACAAATTATAAAAATACTCACACATATTTTAAATGTATTCTGGGTGGTTGATCTCAAAAATAGAGCAGATATAGCAGGATTTGAACTATTTTAGTTCAGCCCAGACACACACACACACACACACACACACACACACACAGTACAGATGAACTAGTCCAGACATGAGTGTCAGGTTGACAGCCTCATACCCAGAGGAATGCTTCCTTCAAGCTGAAGAGAGAGAATCGCTCGTTTGTTTGTAAGGTATGGGTGAAAGAAAAGTGCAATTCCCCTTAGGGTTGAGCCTATGGCCTCCGTCATCTTTGTCATGTATGTGCGCACGCGTGTGTGGAGATGAGTTTGACAGTTGTCAGAAAAAAAAACTTGTTGACCAATTGAAAATACTTTCCGACCTTTAACATTAGACACACATGCAAAGCACGTCCACCATGTCAACTTCCACCTCAGTTCACCCATTCAGGGAAATTAAGCTGCAAGAATAAAGTATTATTCACAATTTAGGCTCACTAGGCATTTCATTTCTAAACTCCAGCAATACGCCATTGTAACCAACATTGCCAGATTCACTTTCGTCAGTTTTGGAATCCTTTTAGCCACTCACTGGGCATGGACAAAGTGTCGAGAAACGTGCATGAAGCAACATCATTTTGCAGACATTTCCCAATTAGCCTGGGTTGAGTATTCATGATTATAATGTCATAAACATGAGCTCATTAACAAATGACCGCCCACATTTACATAGCAATTAGTACTTAGTATTCCACAAAGTAGCCTATAGCTCATGAACGTCAGTGAACTATACTGATACGTGAAGGTTTACAGAACCCCTAAAAATGTTTAAAAAAAAATAGATTTATGTTTCAAATTTATGTTTCAATGCATTTGCCTTCTCCTGCTAAACGTTTACGTTCCTCCAAGAAACTGTACTTTGCCCAAAGAAACTTTGGAATAGGTTTGTGAGAGGACGCAAATGTTTAGCTACTGAGAGTAAATGTCTTGCGTGAGAATGTAGAGTTTTTTTTGGAAACGCAATACTTGAAACTGTTGTTGAGATGAAGGGGAATGCTAGCAGCTAGCTTTCCCCATATATGATAGAGCTCCTTAATTCAAGTAGTTACTATAACTGTAAATTGCATATAACTAGCATTAACTAGCTAGCTTAGCAAGATTCTCGTCAAAAATGTTGCTGTATCATGACAGTAGTTGACCTGAAAACGAAACGAAATGATGCTAATGCTAGCTATAGCACTTCTTGTTGCAAAACTGAGAATACAGTGATGGGAACGCAATGCAATGACGTGAGACTGATCTTTCTTAGCTTGAAATGTTTGTGTTCGTGTATAGAAGGTGGAAATGGTGAGTATGTCTGTGACTAGCATTAATAAAGTGGGCTTCAGGGAATAAAAGGCTGCATGAGTAAAGAATTTTGCCCGTTTAATATATTTATTGTCGTTGTTTTATGATTATTCATCGGCGTGACATTGAAGATGATGTTTCATAGCAAAAATTCTGCTGTTGACAGCTTTTCACAGAGAAAGGGAAATATTTAGATTATTGTGATGCTCTTCAATAGCCAAAAATACCCAGGAAGAAAAAGAAAGAGTTGTGTTTTCTGTTTTCTCTCTCTCTCTCTCTCTCTCTCTCTCTCTCTCTCTCTCTCTCTCTCTCTCTCTCTCTCTCTCTCTCTCTCTCTCCTCTCTCTCTCTCTTTCTCATTAGCATCCTAATGAACAGATACTCTACCTCTTCTGTTTTTTCTGTCATTCTTTGAGAGAGTGTGCTGGCTTTGAAGTGTGTACACAGACAAATCCGCATCCAAAAGCACAATAGTCCTTATTTCACTTTGGAAACACACACACGCACGTACGCACGCACGCACGCACGCACGCACGTACGTACGTACAGAGTTCAGTCAAGAGCAAATATGGACCTGAATACAATGACAATGTGGAAAATCATCTATCCAAGCAAAACATTTTCCATATAAATAGTGGGGGCAAATGGCTTTCGCTGTGTGTATGTGTGTTGAGGAAATAATTGAGGAGACAGAACTCCAGAATCAGGCCTCTAATGGAAGGTGACAAATTAATTTCTGTCTGCTAATAGCTCAAAATAGAACATGCCCGACTGGCTGTCTTATTCTAGGTGCCGCTTGGAAGTTCAAACACGTGTGCATGTGTGAGAGGGAGGACAAGGAGAGAAAGATCCTCACTGGTGCAGCTCAAACTGTGTGTGTATGAGCTTTGAGAATAGATGAACATCTATGGGATAACCATTCTAAAAGTAAATGTTTTTGGCTTGGGTTTATTTTATTAGGTGTTCAAGCACGAAGTGTTGAAAACCTATTGTAATTGTGCTGATTATTATTCTGCCGTAAAACGCATCGTGCAGCCCAAACCGTAAGTGCTGGAGCTTTGAAACTTTGCCAGATGGTAGTACAAAAATCGAGGAGAGGTTATCAAAGTATGAGCCAGATTGGCCCATATCGTCACAATATGCATATCATTTGATAGATCTCCTCATGGTGAACATATTTGCCTCAAGAACCACTGCTGTCAATCAAACCTTCAACTGTAAGATGGAGGCTGCAATAACACTGTTGTCCACTAGAGAGAGCAGCAGGATTATATTTGTAATCTTTTTATCAGCTTTCAGCATTGACTAACAAACAAATGCTTAAAGCTATATCTTTGTTATTTTGATGGACGTGTAATGTGTGTAAGCATGCATAATGGAGTTAACATGGAAAAACTGGTTTGGTTTAGTGCAAAATACTGGTAAAAATCAAGACTTGTAAAAGTACATGTTAAAAGACTATTAATAAGTAGAATGTCCAGCAGAGGGCAGTAGAAGACCACTTATTGGCTCACTTTCATTTTACATGTATATATTTAGACACTAAAAAATCCCTTACATAACGATTACTATTATAACACAATCATATTTTGTCAGAGTTTATCACTTCATTTGTTCTGATGCTTCACATTATTGCTAGCAACATGGTAAATCATGGTAAATAACGCTAGAAACATGGTAAATCATAGTAAATATGGTAAATCATGCTAGAATGTGGTGTATCATGGTTAATCATCCTGTAACGTGGTAAATCATCCTGTAACATGGTAAATCAGGGTAAACAAACATAAATCATGGTAAACTATGGTAAATCATGCTAGAATCATATTAAATCAAACTAGAATGTATTCAATTGTTGTAAATAATGCTAGAACAAGGTAAATCATGGTGAATCATACTAGAACTTGGTATATCATGGAAAACTATAGTAAATCATACTGGAACATGGTAAGTCATGGTAAATCATGGTAAATCATGGTAAAACTTTGATAAATCATGGTAAACTATGGTAAATCATGCTAAATGTATGGTAAATTGTAAATCATGGTAAATGGACTTTTCTATCTATTATGTCAGTGGTTAAAAGCTTGCTAAATACAACTTAATGTCTTAAATGCTTTAATGTGCTCAAAGGCCTTAAAGGCTTGAACACCGATAAATGCTGCTTGCAGCTTTAATTTTATTTAATAATTCATTTTTCTTTGCTTTTATTCTTCTTCTTCTTTTTTTTTGCATTAAAACATAAGTTAAAAGAACATTGAAGTTTGAAAAATGTACATTGACATCTTAAAAAAATCTCTTCTAATATATTGTGTTCCCTCTCAGTTTTGAAAGAAAGAAGATGCTCTATGTGAATAACTTAAATTTCTCTGATCATATCAATGGCTCCATGGGTAAGAATATCCCTTATTATGAAATGACTCAGGTTCATTAAATGCATTCATTTTTTATCACATTATTTTTGCTAACACACTAAATGACCTATATATTCATATGAAGACCTCTACTATATGTCTACAAGACACATACCAACTTTCAAAGATTAACAAGCACTTTAGTTTCTTATGAGACTACACACACACACACACACACACACACACACAGTTCCTGCCAAACCTTTGATCTACCGGCAACAGGATCATGAATAGTCACGCTGACATTAACACTCATTGAACGCTTCACTCTAACTGCCATTCATGGATTGTGCCTTTGTGTCTTTAATCTCTGTTGATTGGTCGTCTTCGAATTAAAAAGAGGCGCTGTTTGTATTTGATTGGCCATAATAACGGTGTCACCGGAACAATATAGGAGATCTATCTCATCTCATCCCCGTAATAGGGTTGTCCGAAAGCCAAAAACTTAAGAACAATTTCCCGCTGCGCTTTCATGTGGTCCTGCCGTGTTTTTAAAGATAAGATTAATTCTTCATATCAGCAATCGGATTGTGGACGCGTGTATCTCATGCATGTTTTATAGCAGCTCTTTCTTCTGCTGCGTCAAACCTTTTCTTTGGGAAAAAAAAAAAATCTAAATTATTCATCTGTGTTTTGGTGCATTCCTCCTGCAGAACGAGAGAGAGAGAGAGAGAGAATGAATTGAGGGTCTTCCTTTTTTTCCGAGGGTCCCACGTGGACTGCATTCTGATAGAGACATGAGGTTTTTGGGGCCCGAAAGAGAGAGAGAGACAAAACGAGGTAAAATAATCCGAGAGTGCTGGTCAAAGAGAGCCAAGTGCGGTTTTGAATAGGTGAAGTGGCACAGCGCTGACATCACATAATCCTTATTTTATTAATGTTAGCTCAAGAACTCTCATATTCAGACAAAACACCTTAGGTTTCTCTCTCGATGTCCCTCTCCTCCACTCGCTGGGATATTCCTTTGATATCTTTTTAAGGCTAGATAACATTTAATAATAAAGACAGAACCTCTGAGAATTGCATCAGCCTGACCTGCTTAAAGAAACACACACACACACACACACACACACACAAACTTGCAAAGTCTCAGCGTTAATAGTGCCACAAATGACTTAGCAGCCCCAGTGCTTGTCATGCACAACTCATCAAAATTGCATCTTTAGCTCTCCTCAATGAAGAAATAATTAGCGTTAGTCTTAATCTGAGTTAGGTTTGAGCTTTAAGATAATTTACAGGTAAAATTACTCCGTCAAGGTCCTGATCCTTATTACCCTGTGTATTTTATGTAGCTTGCAACTTTACATTGAACAGTATGTACTGCAGATTGTCCACTTAAATGGAATGAGACTGTCCTGATTGACATTTAAAGTGGCAAATTACAGTTTTTATGCTTATTACACTATTACTATCATGTAATAGTAGACTTAATGACTTCAAATAGTGTGTCGGTCAGTGAACAGACTGTGAGTGAGGCTAAGACTAAGTTAAAATGGATCTTGTGCCGTTGTGTCATTGAAAAAACGTTGTCTTTTTAATATCATACCTATCAATAACTGGAAACGAGCCTATTGTTAAAAACACATCTGAAACCCCCTTGTGTTCTGTTAATACTGTTTTTGAACTCGAGTGTGTGTCCTGTGTGCCCGCTAAGACTGTATTTGGAAGCTCCTGAGGGGACAATAAACCCAGTTTCAGGATGAAACCCAAAAAGTCCAGCCTAGTAACTAGTCGCAACATAGACAGCCATTCAAGATGGGTTGTCATGGCTAGGAGTGATTGGACATTGACCTTTTAATCACCGTTATAGACAAGACAATTAGGCAGAAGGGAAGAAGAGTGAAAAAACACTCAGAGAGAGAGAGAGGGGGAATATTGCAGGAAAGCACAGAGGAAGAGAACGCAGGAAGATACTCTAACTAGGTCATTTCATTAAACTGTAAATGCAATACAACGACTTGACAGAGAACGTTATGTTTGTGCGATGGACTGTACATGATTTTATAATCGGCCTGCTTTGGCTTTGAGTGTGTGTGTGTGTGTGTGTGTGTGTGTCTGCACACATTGTCCCAGGGCACTGTCTATACATGCAGAATCTCATCTCTCTCACCCTCCACCACACTTTTTCTGTATAGGGTTTTTTTTGTCGTTTCTTGTCTCGTCACCTCTCTTTCCTTTTTGCCTTCTCACACCTTGTCACTTCTCTTTTCTTATCTTATTGTGTACTCCTCTTTTTACTTTCTCATCATTTCATTTTGTCTCATCTCGTCTTTTCTCTTCGTATTTGATCTCATCTCGTCTTATTTAATCATATCTTCTCTATTATTTTCTCTTCTTGTCTCATCTCAATTGTTCTTTTCTTATTTTGTCTCACTCTTCTCTTCTTGTGTCCATCGTTTTACTTCTCTCATTTATTTGATCTCATATTGTTTCTTCTCTTCTCATTTGATCTCATGTTGTCTCATCTCTTCTCATCTAATTTTAACTCATTCCTTTTCTCATGTTTGTCTCTTTGCTTAGTTTCTTGTCTAATTTCATCATATCTTCTCTATTATTTTCTCTTCTTGTCGCATCTCATTTGTTATTTTCTTATTTTGTCTCACCCTGTCTCATCTCTTCTCGTCTCCATCGGTTTACTTCTCTTATTTTAGTATCTCATATTGTTTCTTCTCTTCTCATTGTATCTCGTCTTGTCTAATCTCTTGTCATCTCTTCTCTATTCTTTTCTCTATTTATTTCATCTTGTCTCATCTTTCTAATCTAATTTCAACTGATTCTTTTTCTCATTTCGTCTCTTTGCTTCGCTTCTCGTTGCTTCCCTTATATTGGACTAATGACTCATAATGGGCCCTATGGACTCAACCAATTGTGAGTGATCAGGCATCATATTCAAGCGGAGCTAATCAAATACCATTGCCAGAGATCATAGGAAACCAGTGATCATGCCTGGCATATATTTTGTCTTTGGCTGTCAGTAGCAGCTCGACTTCAACCCCTCGCGCAGACAGACTTAGATTTTCATGTTGCAAAACAAATGCCAAAAAATGCCCCCCCTGCGAGTTGCAATGAAAAACAGCGTGAACTAGAATTGATCGGTAATACGTTTTGGCATTTTCATCTAGCCGTTAAGTTCCCTGCCCACATCAGACTATATGCCTGCCACTCAGAAACGCTCGCTGCTGGACAACCATTACATTTACAGTGACTAGCACATGTGAGCCTGGCAGAGGGGCTGACGGTAGAGAAAAACAGAAAGAGAGAAGAAGAAAAAAGGAGGTGGCAGATGGAGCAAAGAGACGTTTGGAACTGGTTGTTTTACGCCTCTAACCAATTTTATTTGCATGACATCTGTAATTGAAATCACTATGGTCACTATAATGCAGATCAGCATTGAAGGAAAACACTTTTTTGAAGTGATGGGATCTGTAACTATTGCAGGTACAGTTATAGGACATTAACGGGGCACCTCAGGACCGCAGCTGTTTGGTAAACAAATTACTTTGGCAATTATTGCAAGTGTTATGAATGATCGTAGCCAATTGTGCAAGGTGCAACACAAAATGTTGTCCTTTAATGAATCGGTGCCCTTGATCCTCTGATCTGTTTTTCTCGCGATTAAACATTCATAAGCCGTAATAAACACAATGCATTTTTAAACAGGCATATCTGGAAGACATTTGGAAGAGGGAGAGAGAGTGAGAAACTTGTGAAAGGAGGAGACATTTAGAGAGAGACGAGGTAAATATGTTTTTCAGGGATGGAGAGAATGAGAGGGAGAGATGGAGGGGTAGGAACAGATGGTGAAAAGAAAGAGCAATGACAAGAGGTTATTTTCAGATGAGTGTGACTATTTTAACAAAAATGTTCCTATTGGGAGAACAATGGGCTTCTTAGAATTGCACATACAACGCTCACACTCAGAACCCTCGTTTAACTAATCCACGTCCCTGGTGATTTTCTGCTTTCCCACCGCAGAACTAATTCATCAAAACAATGGTCCTCAAAAAGCCTGTAGTGTTGTCTTTGAGAGGAAGAAAAAAACAACATGAGTAGTAGCACTGATGTATACTCTAGCCTGGAAGCATGTCTCAAAACTTGGCACGCTAAACAGGAGAAATCGCTTAGACCATGTGAAGACAAGTTCAGTTTATATAACCCTTTTATGATTTTAACACAGTACCCCATCATTTTCTTACCGTGGTGATTTTCTGTTAAAAGACAACTTTGGCAATGGTATTTGATTAGCTCCGCTTGAATATGATGCCTGATCACTCACAATTGGTTGAGTCCATAGGGCCCATTATGAGTCATTAGTCCAATATAAGGGAAGCAACGAGAAGCGAAGCAAAGAGACGAAATGAGAAAAAGAATCAGTTGTAACTGAGAGTGGGTCTGGGGAAGGTTCATTAACTGCCCATTTCCAAAGGGGCGTCACCAACGGACGTCGCTCAAATGCCTCTGGGCGCAATTGGATAGACCTAAAACCAATCAGAGCGAACGTCATCGTGTAAAGTCCGCCTCAACGTTTGTGATTGATGCCTCGATTTGGAAAAATTGGAAATGGGCTTGAATGGGCTCTTGGCCAGACAGACTTGCTGAGCAAATCTCAAATTTTCCAGAAGTTTGTCAGGGTTTTTCTCAGGCTATATTTATACTACTAACATTGTAACAATACAAAGCTGGTTAAACATCGCCAAAGTTATCCTTTGACCCTTAAAACGCATACCTCGGGTCTTTAGTGATGCGGGATATGATTTTACAATTTCAAAAAAAAAAATTCCACAAGCTGTCAATGTCTAATACACAATGATGAAGTGACGTTTCACTCATAGTTACCGCAGGCGGAATACAAAAGAATGCGAAGAATCATCAGCAAAACTTAAAATGGCTCCGTGATTTACTGCAGAGCAACTCAATCAAAAAATAGTGTCACTGTCACTTGATGGTGGATCTGTCAAGAAGCCGTCAGTGATTAAATTGTTGAATTTGAATATTTTGTAAATTATAGTTTTAAGTATATGTTTGAGATCGCGGATATGAGCCAGATGCTGAATGTACTGGGAGATGAGCTTTGACAAGGACAGTGATGAAACATCTGCTCAAACCGACCCTTCCAAGCTCCAAAAGGTAACCAAATATGCTTTATTTTAATCTTCTGTAATTGTTATTCTAATATCAGGAAATATTTGTAATTGTTATTCTAATAATAACAAATTCTGTTTTTTAGAGTTCTGGATCTATATCTAACACTGTGTTAGATATAGATCCAGAACTCTAAAAAAACAGAATTTGTAATACTGATTGGAAAAACATTTATGCATTAAAGGGTTAAGCCAGTGTGTCTGAATTCTAGTCCTGGGAACCCACCTCCCAGAAGATGGGAGTTGGAGGACTGGAGTTGAGAGACACTGCTTTAAGCGAACTGCTCTTTATGTCCACTCATTTATTTCACTTAGCTTTCGGTTCTTCACTATTGATATCCAAAGAAGTCCCTGATTTAGTGTGCTTGGAGTCATTCACAGAAAGCACGTTCTTGCATCCCATCTCTGCAGCTTGTTAGGAAAATACAATTAGGACAAAGGTGGATGTTCTTGAGATGGATGAAATTGTGGTACCAGATATAGAGTCTTGCCTTTTTTAAGTGTAAACAGCACTTCTTTAGTTGTTATTCTCAAATGGATACAAGATACGAGCTGTCCTCTGGGGTGTTGGGCATCCTGGACAACAGCAGGCTTCCCAATGCTAGCCAGCACCAGGCTAACAGCACTAGCTGTGGCCCAAAAACAACATGAGCTGTCAGAAAGGGTTATCACAGCCCAGTGGAATCAGACGGGAGGAGGGGAGGGACAAGAGGAAGGAGGAGGGAGCCGGTGAGGGTGGATGGGTGGGAGTGTTACTGCGAGAGAGAAAGAGAGAGAGAGAGAATTCAGATGCCAGGAGAACGGGCCAGCGTACACCCGCCACAACTGAAAGCACAAGGATCGTGTGCGTGTGTAGTGCATGCTTGCATTCGGAGTAACGGCGATGTTTGGAGCACTCGTCTGAGCTGGGCTTTGTGCCGAGTGTGTGTGTGGACAGCATGCGATACCCATCTACCGCGAACAGCGCTGTCTCCATGAGGAGCACAGAAGAACTGCTGCTGAGGTAACGCTGTCCCTGGACAGAACACAAAGACATACATGCACACACACACACAGATCAGGGTATCTCCGAAAGGTTCGCCGTTCATAGCTGCAGGCATGTGGCGAGTCATTTCAGGAATGTTTGGTTGAGGGAAGCCTGCGGTTTTGTTGGCTTGGTTCGTTGACATGCCGATTGTAGGCCGTTTGAGCTGTACGCGCATGCAGTTGTGTTTTTGTCAAATTGCGGGACCCTGTCTGTGCTGTACCGTCGGCACTCGTCTTGCCAACCGTCAAAATACACAGCTTGCGATGTTCCCCTCTCTTGTTTCTCATCCCCTACGCTTCGTTTGGAGCCTCTTTGAAAACTGAAGAGTTGATACAGCTATAGAGAAGTGTTTAGAGATGCGTGTACGTGCACGCAGGATAATGCGCGCGTGTGTGTGTGTGTGTGTGTGTGTGAAACAGTGTTACAGAAAGAGACATCAAATTCATTATATTATTTTATAAGATTATGCATGCAAATCACTGTCCTCCCTTATTGCGCTTTCGTACAAGCGTTCTTAATCCATAATAATTCACCTTAGTATATATGTGTACATTTAAGTGTGCAAACACACTTGCGAGGACCTAAATTCTGAGTTTGTTTGGATGTAATAATCGCATTAAACAAAGAGAGGGATGAGCAGGAGGGGTTAAGCCCCGTCCCGCCACTAGAAAGATGTCTGCTTTTGTTTGCACGCCTCTCTGACGATTGGATTTAAAAGGGGGGGGGGGGGGCTGGAGAGGGATGGAGGGGAGCATTCGGTGGAGAGATGGAAGGAGGGTAGCGCTGAAAGCATTCTCAACAATGGGACGCCCCAACAATGAGGCTGTCACTCACTTTGTGGCTTGCTTTCTACCTCTCTTCTCATCTCTGTCTCTGGCCATTTTTTAAAACTGGAGAAGGGTGCTAATCGGGCCGTGTCGGGTTGGTTTTTATCCCAGGGTTATGGGCAGTTAATAACGCGGGCTTTTAATGTGCGGAGTGTAATGGGGTGTGAGGGCATTAGTTGGGCCAGAGAGGCGGCCATGTTGGTTTAAAGAGTAGATTTATGGCGTTTTACTCATTCATTGTACTTGTGCTCAATGGCTTTTAAAATAGCCCCCAAGGAACATGAATCTCTTCAATGACTGCGGTCAGGTCTTCTTGTAACACACACACACATACCTTGGCTATAACTCAGCCTCCTCCAATAAGGAAATGTCAAATGTAAGCGTGCCATAACCATCACACACAAGCATGCTCATTAGAGAAATACGACCAACTATTAACAAATGTACCCCAACGCGACTGGGACTGAATCTATGGACTTGAGAACGTTTATCGTTATTTGATGCAAAAATGATTTATGGAGCTGCACGAAGGGCCACATTCAAGTGAAAACCATACATGCTGGGACTGTAAAAGAGTCTATTGCGTGTGCCTCTGGCGTTTGATGTAATGCTTCGTTCGCTGAGGACTCACACCGATTTATGCCGCTGAGTTTCAACTTCAATCCGTATGATGCCGAATGTACTGTAATGATGTCTAGAACCTTCAATGACTTTATTTACTATTGATAGTAAGGTGTAATATTACTGATTTTGAAACGTTTCTTTTATGCTATTTATATTTCGAAACCTAGTGGTCTGCCTACCTAGACTTCGATTTTGGACATCACAGTCTCAAAACCTGATAAACTGCCAGCCTAGACATCATGTTTGGACAAAAACCTGAAGAGCTGCCTGCTTAGACAGCATTTTTAGTTCATTTATGATGTTGTGTAGGTAGGCAGCTCACTAGATTATCAAGTGCAGCTTGTATGAGTGTGAATTTAGCTGACAAATCTAAAAATGTTGTGTTTTGTACAGGGAAATGAAGGGTTAAGCAATCACCGATAACACCAGGCCGGTTCTTAACGGACTGTCATAAAAGCTTACACTTTCTTCCTAAAACCACTCGTACAGCACTGCCGACTTTCCGCTACAAACTTTGGAGTTTGTACTCTGCAATTAGTGGCTTGGAAAGCCTTTCATTATGGTAAAACAAGGCGATGGCGGTTGTGTCTGTGTGTGGCTGTGGCGACAGGCTGCTGTCACTGTGCATACTGGGATATGTGCGCGAACGTGTTGCAGAAATGGGTGGTTTTGTGTTATAGGAGAATGACCTGTCCCTAGGTGCCCAGCGTCGAGCTGTGGCTCAGCGTCGAGCTGTGGCTCAGCGTCGAGCTGTGGCTCAGCGAAGCTGCGCGAGTTTCAAATGAAAATAAATGAGAAGCAGTGACCAGCGCTCTCAGGGTCCCGCTTTAATGAGGGAAACGGGGGGAGGGATGTTAAAACAAAGGAAGCGGGGGGAGATGGATAGAGAAAGGAAAGGAGAAAAAGGCTATTTAATGAATGTAGGACTTGGAGAGAAATGGCAAATTTATTTAAACTCCAATTTTGCTACACAAGACCTGTTCAATTAAACCAGTAAGGTTCACTGCACTGGGCAACAATCACTCCGAGGTTGGCATTCTGGGATAGTGGGAAGCAGAAACGGACCTTTAGTTTGAATGTTGGATGGTTTTATGATTTAGGAGACATATTTAGTTCTGGATCAATATGACAGAAATGAATATTATGGGAGTCTAATGCAATACGATATGCTGTTGATATTGTGTGATGTCATAATAGCATTGCTGCTGGTTGCCATGGTGACAATGTAAACAACTGGGGTCGAGTTAATGTAGAAGATTAGCCAGGCTAGTGATCCCAGATTACAGTGACAGGCTTACATGCACTCTCTAGCAAACCACAGTACTCAAGTGGATGATAGAGTTACAGTCAAATGTGTCATTAAACCACGTGTTGTTATTCAGATAGGTAGTTAGAAAGATGTTGACAGTTCAAATGCGTAGTTAACTCAAGATCCTCACCATAATATTGTACCAATGCAAAGACTTTCATTGAACACAAAAGGCTTTCAAGCTTCAATGCAGAATCTAAAACAATTGTGCACACTTTTGTGCATTAGTTGGACCAAAATTGGACCAAAATTCAATGATAATCTTCCCCTCTGATAATCTTTTAACCGTTGCGACCAAATCATTAAGTTAAACTCGATAACTGGATTAGTCAAATTCATTAACAATTCATTCAGATATATTTTGTGAACCGCATCAAGCCTTAAGCCATCTCAATATGTAATATCTCTGACATTTGCGCATGATCGTCGCAGTTTTTGCCCTAGTGGTAGTCGCACAGAACTTTCAAATTGGTCAAATTGGATAAAATACATGTAAAAATCACAAGAAAAGCATATTAGGATTTCTAAGTCTAATCAATGTAGTTGTTTATCATTTTAAGGGATTATTTTGGACAATTTTAATGGAATAGTGTAGACTGGTAATTCTCACTTTGTCCTTTTGATTAGAATTATTTGCATCTGGTCTAGAACTTCACCAGTTCCTGTGATATGACTTCCGGTGTGTGATTTGTCTGATATAGTGAAAAAGAAGCTTCACAAATTCATTAGGTTCATTCATGTGTGTGTATACAGTATATCTGTGTGTGCTGATCTGATACGACCTGAGGCAAAATATCTATAGTATGAATTAGACCGTAACTGAGAGTATGCGTATGTATGTGTGTGCTCTCACCCAAATGAGCACGCTCACTGCTTTACATAATCCATGAGTTAATCAAATATTCATGAGCCCAAACAGACTCTTCTGATATACCGCTAGCAGCCCTTATGTCCATCTACATGCATGTATGTGTACACTGCTAAAATGCTAGGACTGACGTATATATTGTGCAAGGTAGGGGTAGAAGGTAGAGACGTTGTTACCGCAATATATCTACATTTCTGTCACTAAGCAGGACCGCAGGATAGATGTTTACGGTTGTCAAGCATTGTGCAGTTTGCTGCGTGAATTCGACTGATATGGGGTGTGCATATACTGGATATAAATACTGCTCATGCAATTTGAACTCTACGTTTTTTTTAACTACCAAGCTAAGTATGTGATGCAAACATCAAAATGTAGTTTACAAATAATTCACTGTGGTAAAAGTGTTTTGAGGTCATTACATACAGTAGTATTGTGCATGTGCAAGGGACCATGTGAAAATAAGTATTTATTGATCTGTAATCATAAGTTGTGTGAAAAAGTTGTCGCTGCCTCTAGTTTTCTTTTCATTGAATTGGATTTAAAGGTACATGTTTGCAAAAATGTAGCTAGAGGCACGTTTTTACAATCAGGCTATGCTGACTTCCACCGGTTTGAGTCTTGTTGTTTTTTTAGAGGTGCTGTAAGGGATGTTAGCAGTTCTTAGGCTTAGTCGTTCCATTCTAAAAACTTACAGTCGAAACCAGCGATGGAGAAGGAGAGCATTTGTCATTTTAAGTTGCTCACAAGAACCTCCCTCTGTGGCTGCTATGCTTCCTCGATTTTTGTAAGACCCCTAATACATGGAGTCTTTTACCCCGCCCCATATCTGCCATCTTTAGCATGTTCTCCTTCGTCTTATCCTCCATCTAACTACCTTCCCTGCCCCCACCCCTTTCTTATTCTCTCTCTCTCTCTCTCTCTCTCTCTCTCTCTCTCTCTCTCTCTCACACACACACTCTCTCTGTGCGGTTTGAACTCCTGGTGTACTATTTTTGTCTCCGTGTATTGCAGCCTGCCGGGCTTGCCTTTCTCTCCCTCTCTCTTTCTCTCTTGTCTCCTTGCTCTCCTCCTACATGGTCAATCAATACGTGTTATAGGCCAGCTGGGTCCAGACCCCAAGGGGGAGAGGCATAGAGAAAGAGAGAGAGAAGGTGTGAGACCGGGAGAGAGAGATAGAGAACACAAAGAACAAGGACCCCAAGAAAATCAGGCAGAAGAGGGGCGTAACTAGGATGCGAGGACATTGGGAGCTCAGCCCTGGGCTTTTATGCCAAAGTAATAACATATTTGCTAGAGGTTATCAATATAATGCACCAGATTAACTACACAATATTTCAACCATCATATATGTGAAAGTACGTGTGACTGACGATTCAAAGATTTTGCAAAATTGCCAGACAGCGGCTGCCTGAAATATTACCCTTAACTTATTCCTAAAATCGGAGGGAAATGGTAGGTGAATAAGAATGGTGTAGAAGCCCCTAAACATTGTTGTATGCCCATAATTGACATACACATATCCCTCAAATCTGATTGGTTGATTGGAATCGACAGGGATGTCGGTCCACGAATATGTTCTACTTAACGTTCACCATATAGTTTTACCTCACTTAATCCTGCAGCGTGTAGTTTTAGCAGGAATAATTCAGGTTATTCATATTGCCGCTTTATGTGTGTGTTCGCAATGGTCTACTGTCATTAAAATAACCGCTGGCAACTCTCTACTCACAGTAATGCGAGGGAACAGTAATGCAGTAAACAGGTTGACGGCAAGAGAAAATATTCAGGCTATAACCCTGAAACCCCTGGGGAGGAGGTGAGGAAAAGAAGAACAAAAAATGACAACAAAAAAAAACAGAAAGAGTTAAAAGGGTAACAATAACAACCGCAGGAGGAAGAACGGGGAAACCTTTGACCTGAGAGTGTGAGAGAGAGAGAGAGCGCGCGCGACAGCGAGAAGGAAAGAAACCCAAATGAAAGACGTCTTGTGGCTAAATTCCATTATCTTCTGCAAGAGAGAATTATATCAGCCCTTAAGTGCTTTCATCAGACTTCTTAACCCCAAGAGAAGGACACAGAAGAGGAAGCCGGAAAGATTGAAGGATGTTCAGGGAGCGACATGAAGGTCTGTGGTGCGAGTTAATGTTCCGAGCTGCTAAAGCCGCCTAATACCACACGTAAATTGTCCCTACAACCTGCCAGATATCAGTAAAATGGATGTCCAGAGAGATCTCTTCTATCCTTGTTGCCCCTTTTCCACGTACAGTGTGCCAGAGACTGATACGGAACTGTTCAGTGTTTTTCCACAGCAGAAAAGTCAGTTCTGGAGTGGAAAAATTGGCTCTGCATTTGACCCTAAAGTGCTGGGCTTTAGGTCCTTAACTTGTTAGGCTAGGAAACAAGGTTACACTTTATTTGACGGTGTCTTTGTTTTGTCTTTGTACTGTAGTGTTAGGATTAGGGTTTGGTTTGGTACAGTTGCATGTAATTATTCATAGTTATTACTATAGCAACTTGTAACAATGACGCTGGTAAATAAAGTTACCGTAAACCGTGCAGGTAACTTACTTTTTTAAGTTAAACCAACACTATTCTTGTACAGTGTTTTAGCTCTCAAGTCACTTCGGGAGTTTAATTGAAAAAAGGCTTGAGGTAAAGGCTTGCACTGTATTGAAATGTGCCATTTTAAGCAGATACGTGCTTTATAAATGTCTATTTTGCATCACACAAAATTACAAGGAAGATGTTTGTATTCTTTGTTAGCATTGTGTTCACCCCTTTTTCTGTCCTCTAAGCTTTGGGTTTACTGCTGAATTTCTCTCCAAAAAGAAGCCCATTTAGTGAATTTATCATCTTCATAACATGCGTAACAGCAACGCCAAGCATTCGTAAATTGCTTCTTTATTGCACAATGCTTTATGTAATATATATTTGCTCAAGGTAGTAGACATCGCACTGTGAGAACGGCAGAATGTTTATTAACTTGTCCAGAACTCACAATGCACCCCCCCCCCCCCCCCCACCACCACCACCACCAACATTTAGTTTGTTTTGTATGTAATTGATGCACAAATTGATATTTTAGGTCAGTGAGAAGTATTACTTTGTGTTTGTGGTTTTACGCCTATATATATTGACTCGAATAATGTCGGAATTATTGTATATTACCAACTTGATTATTTCGTATTTTATGAGTCACCTCTCCTTGACTGTCCAAGCTGGAGGCGGCATTCACAAGTGTTTCTTAGAGGGAAAGATGACCCCACCGGCTTGTGTTTTATAATAATTTGTGTAAAATCATTACAGAAACTGTAGCCTATATCTAAACTGTCTCTAAGGATCTGGCTTTAGGGTTAGTTTCGTCTTCTGTTTTCTCATGAATGTTATAGTAAGAAGGAAATATTGATTGTGCATCCTTGCATGCACAAACACCACCCTTGAACACATGCAAATACTAGCACTTTGTTTGGCTACAGGTCATAACAGAGCACAACACGTTTTGTTTTGTGCTGAATCTATTTTCTTCGGGTTTAATTTGGCCATTTGTTGCTGGTTATGGCACTTAAATTCTGCGCAACTGCTTTTTAATGACAGTTGAAATCCTTCATTGCACTTGGTCTTTAAGGACAGGCATGGCCCATTATGGCTTTTTGTTTTGTTCCGAAGCTTTTGGTTGTAATATGTTGTTACGGATAATTTAAAAGCATAAACTGCAAGACAAGGCACTTTTTTAATGGTTGCTAGTTTAGGCCGCATATTCCCAGATCTTCTTATTTTATGTGGTCATGTTCTAGAGAATGCGAGGCACAACATCCTCTTTCTTCGCCATGCATCGGTTGTGCGTATATATACGCATTAAGCATGAGTGTTTCCCATGACCTAGTTCCTGCACGTGCTCTGTAGAGCTGCGGCTCGAGACCCCCTTCCCCTGGGGGCATGCAAGGGGAAAACAAAAAAGGAAATGTGCTCTTTCTTACGCATGAAAGGATGAGCACTGTAAAATGGGGATGTGCCTCAAATTGAATTCTTGGTTCGATGCAGTAAATATTCCGATGCAATAAATCTTCAATTTATAAAGGTACGTTTAGTATCTCTTAATCTAAATTTGGTTAGTCTATGTCTTAGTTTTCATCTGTGGAACACAAAAGAATTAACCTGAAGAAGAGTTATTTTGTGATGGCTATACAATGAAAGTGAAATGGGACTGGAGATGTTGAACTTAAAAAAGACAATGCATCTGTTTGCGACATATTTGAATGCATGTGAATTGTATTGACCTATTGTGAAAGGCAATGTTTTCAGCAAATTCATATGTTCCAGTTTTGTGTTTTTGGTCAATTTTGGAGCTTGACAGCTCCAGTCCCCATCTACTTCCATTATGGATAGGAGCTGCGTGAACATTCTTCAGAATATCTATTGTTGTGTCCCCTTATGAAAGAAAGCCGGGTTTAGATACTTTCATTAATTATTTCATTCATATAGAACAGAGCGGTTGATATGGCTCAGAGATGCATTGGTTAAAAACTCGCTGCAGCAGCAGCGCGAGCAGCCACGCCTCTCCCCTCCCGGTGCTTGACGCTCCGGAACGATAGTTGTCTGAAAAAAAAGGGATTTTTTTTTTTTTTTTTTTGGTTGAAGGGATTGTTGAGGAAAAACAGTCTAATGGGTGAGAGGAAAAGAATGTGACAAGCGCAGTTAGTGTGTGTGTGTGTGTGTGTGCCCAGCAGTACCGCTCGCGCTGCTGCACCTGTCCCTCTCTGTCTCGCGCGCCCCAAACTCGGCAGGCAGGCTCGCGCGGAGGGCGGGCGTTATCCAGTCCGCGGCGCACAACACGGTCAGCCTGAACATGACTTCGTCCTACAATCTGGATTTTCTACCCGAGATGATGGTGGAGGGACGATTGTTGAGCGCCGGAGAGAGGATGTAAGCGTTTAGCTGTTTATCTCTTTGCTTCTTCAGCTCTCTTCTGTCATCTTGTTCGGCGCGAGCGTGTTGACAAATAGGGCACGCGGTAGTGTGTTTGCGCCTCGCGCTGTGTTATCAGCGATCAGATAACGGGGCTGATGGTGCTAATGTTGTCTTTTTTTGCTTTTAACTGCATTCATTGTGCCAGTGCTCAAACGCATCGGGGAAATAAACACGTTGGATTGAGTGCTCCGTAATCGGACAGTCCGAATCGTCTCAGAGTTTTGTTATGTTACGTAGACTGATCTGCAGTGCTTGAGTGAAATTGTAGCTATGGATATTCAGTGTAACTCCTTCCTTGCGAGAATATGCATTTATGTAACGGTCCACTGATATCACATCTTATTATTAGAATTAGAATAGTGCATGCATTAGGCTAAAGAACTTGGGTTACTTTGATACTCGGTGCACTGAGCATTTGTGGCTTTGTGGTAAACTCGATTTTAGGACAATTTCAGTTGATTTGCTTGGTCATTTAAGACTCATTCATATTTTATCAACATCAACATTAGGCTACTGAAACGCGTCTGTTGCACGTGCACGCGCATCCACAATGGATTTGATGTTGTTGTGTGATATAGCCTATGGGGTTCAAAAGTAGGCTATGGGAACATTAACCCTCCGATGACTGGTGTCCAAGACATTTTTAACCATTCAGGGTGTGATGTTACATACAAACCCTTTGACACTTTCCCAACCACTTAGCCTACCAAAAAAAAAAAAAAAAAAAAAAAAAAAGCCTAGTAGCCTAATGACAAAAAAAGCCATATGCTATTCTAATGGACATATGCATATTTTTTTGTCTGATATTATCAGATATATAATTTTAGTGGAAAATATTGTGTATGGTAGGCCTATTATTTTTTAAAGGAAACATTTGTAGCGAATATCCTAGTGTGTACCGCCTTTACATTTTAATACTTCACACTTCAGAGCGTTAAATAGCAGAATAATTGCTTTAAATTGAACGTATATGATCCGCAGCACAGTGTCAGCTCGTGCATGAGCAAGAGACATGTGACTGAAATGGCTCGAGCTCAGTGTTGAAAACATGCGCCGCTCCGTCTCTGTTTTTAAACCATCGGAATGCGCAATGACTGACTCCCCTTCTCTTTCCCCCCCTCTCTCTCTCTATCTGGGTTGTTTCAAATTTGATTTGTTACGTGGCATGTGTTGCCGAAATCAGTTTAGAGCGCGCGCAGGACACGTAATTCACTTAAAGTGCAGTGTTCCGGGGCGCGAGGGATAGTTTGATGCAGCACGAGCACTTCACAGACGCTGCCGCTGTCCCACTTACGTCCGCTCGCCTTTAACTCCTAACGGTTGATGAGCGCTTGTTTTGTGGTGAGAATTTCGCCGCGTTCCCTCTTTTTGTCTCCTTTTTACTCCACAGTTTCCTCCCTATTCACATCTACCAGTTATTTAGTTGATATAGTGTAAACAGTCTGTTATTTGTTTATATCTTTCGGGGGGAAATGGAGACGAACGTGCTTATAAGTTCGCTAAATTAAAGAAAAATGCCCTCAAATTTACAGTTTATAAAGAGACTAAATAATTCACTCTCCTCTAAATATGCCAAAATATGTAGCCTACTTTGGAGTGTGGGGTGGGGTGGGGTGGGGGGGGTTGGGTGTTAAGTTTGTTGTAATTATCTTAATTTAAAGACAAAATTAAACCAATATTGATCCATTTACTTTTGTAATAAACATTCTTAGTCTTATTCTGAAATATTTCCTGTTATTTTAAAGGGGGGAGAAGTGAAATATGTGATAACTGCTAGGGCCAGGGGCGCCGCTAGAAATTTTAGGCCCTATGAAAGAATATGAGGTTGGGCCCCCCACCACACCCATTCCATTAATAAAATCAATCTCTGGGGGCCCCAAAAGTGCATGGGCCCTTAGAATCGTCCTAACTTCCCCCCCCTTAGCGGCGCCCCTGGCTAGGGCTACAAAAGTAGCCCAATGCTATTGTATCCGTCTAAATTTTATATTTGTACAAACATTTCTGGTTTTAGACTTATAATTTGTGACCGGTATTTTGTTTTGCTCTATCCTCTGCACTTCCGTGTTCATCAATATGTCACAGGTCACTCTTCAGCCGGAACTCGACTCGCGTACGGCCGTTAGCAGTGATTATAGTCTATAAAGTTATAAATATGGACATTTTTTCTTACAACAACACATCCTCACTTAATTTTTTTTATTAACCTCCTGGAGACGTATGTAACGGTATTACTTATCACTTTTGGATGGATGCACTTTTTTGGGGGCTTTAAAATCTCAGTTACCATTCACTCCCATTATAAAGCTTGGAAGAGCCAGGATATTTTTTTAATATAACTCCGATTGTGTTTGGCTGAAAGAAGAAAGTTATAAACACCTAGGATGGCTTGAGGGCGAGTAAATTATGGGATAATATTAATTTTTGGATGAACTAACCCTTTAAAGACGCTACAAGCTCCACCCTAAAAACTGCATGCTTGGCGCGGCTGCTGGTGGTTCTTATTATTAAAATGATTTAAATTTAGTTCAGTTAACTATTTTAATATAAAGATATATAAAAATAATATAAAAATAAAGATGTACAACATTAAACGGGCATCAAAATGTTGACATATTTTTTTTTTATTACAACAAAAGAACATCATAGTACATCAGCTTCCTATATCCAAGAATACGTCCTTGGACAAAAGGTGGCCTTGGGGTCAAAATAAGTTGAGAACCAGTAATTTAGTTAATTGTATTTAATATAGCTGTGCTTTACCAGAACTGGTTTCTGAAAGTCTTGCACAATGCCTCATCTCTTTTTCCTTCTGTTATGATGAATAAAATGTGAAGAGGTCTTGTTCATTTTTCCAGTTATTCCAAGTGATCGGTATCTAAATGTCTTTAAAAGTTTGTTCTGTCTCCTATGAATTTTTCTCTTTGTGTACAGGCCTTGTTGTGTTCAGCTCCGAGGTTTATTCTTTTGTATTCTTGCTGTCCCCGTATGCCTCTTTTTCTCACATCAAGACTTGTAGGTGAATTCGCTGATAGGTGAGTTCGCCATAAGCACGGACTAGCACTTCTGTGACAAGGTGTTGCTATCAGTCTCCCATTACACACACACGTAAAAAGGTGGACGGGCAGCATCCAGCTGGCGCGTGTTCCAGCGAGTGAATACTTGCTAATCTCTCCCTTCACTACGTGATAAGCCGCTCACCTCTCTGCCAGAGAAACATTACACACACACGCACTCGAGTGAGAATAAAAAAAAACCCTGTCCCTTAAATCCCCAACTGCGCAGTCTACATTTCTGCCTGTCGTAAGCCACTTCAACTGCCAACTTTGTTGTCGATTCTGGATTCTGGCTTTTTTGTTTTGCAGTAAAGTGAAGTCATTTGACAGGCTAACTTAATTTTAGATCTGAGAACTCTCCAGCAGTCCTCCGGGACACAAAGAAGCTCTTATTGTGTGTGCGGGACGAGAGAGAGAGAGAGAGAGAGAGGGGCTGATCAGAGTTCCAGTGTTGGGTTCACTGAACTCGTTTTCCATCCCACCGGAGGTTGTGTTGGAGGATCGGTGGGAGGGGATGTTGGCGATATGGAGGAATATTATTTTGCAAATATGATGCAAATTGAAGCAAATTTCTGAAAAGAACTAGATATTTTTTTGACATTTCTTACTCATGCAAAACTCACCGCCACAACTTTATATTGCACAAAAGCAATTGTATACCACACAATTGACTTTATTATTTTAATCTTTATCTTACAATTGCTTCTTTTTTTTGGCAGAAACGGGCTTCCATATAGCATAGGCTTTTCCAAGAATACACAAATAATACACAATACACAAATAAGTAAAGTTAATGTAAGTTATAATTTAGTTGTTTGTTTTTTTATGTGGGAAAATGACATCGCTAGTAGTTGATTTGATTTATGAAACGCTTATGTTGTTTGGCAAGATTGAGTTTGTATTTTAAATTTAGTTGTTGTTTTTTTTGCCCCTACTTCAGCAGATAAACTTTCCTACAACTTTCCACAATAATGTTCACAGACACAAACTTTGGGAAGCCTGTACCCTTTGACCCATGACCTGTTTAAATGGTTCCTCACATCTGCTAGAGCATGAGACATAAACAGAAGGGAAGGAATACAGGAAAGAGAGAGGGAGGATAGAGATGCCTCCTGCGCTTTTACAGAGAGCAGTTTCATTCCTGAAATTGCTGGAAGATAAAGGGATGATTAACGAGTGTGAGGAGCTGAGGCACACAATCATCCAACCTTAAAGTCATCATGTAATCAAAATTGACCCTGTTTACTTTCTTAATGCACGTTTCCTGATCTTATTGTGCACGATTCACCGGTGCATGTTATTAATACATTTGTCTATATTAATAACTTCTTCCTTAAATGGCTGATGTCCCAGTCAAATCCACCTCAAAAGTGGGTGCCAGTTAGCCTAGAAATCTAGACGCACCCTAGCGGCAGCTAAATGTATTTTGCAGCCAGGGCAAAAACCTAAATTGGGTCAGGCCAATCACGTCGTGTATAGAGTAGGCGGGGGCGGGCTTAACATATGACGAGTTGCGACGGCTGCCACTTGAAAACAAAGAATGGCGGCTGCGGATGGAGAACAGCGGTCTTTGGAATCGGCTTTGGCCGCGACTCTGGAGGACTTGGAGTTAAGTTTTTCTTTAAGAAAAGAGAAAAGAACGGCACTTAAGTCATTCTTAAAAGAGGAAGAAGTGTTCGGAGTTTTGCTGGACCGGATCTTTGCCGCTCTGACTACGTCACCTTCTTTGTTGCTCTGTTTGGTTGTAACTTAGCGGTATCCTATTGTGTGCAGAGGGATTTTGAGAGACAACCGTTTGTCCCGCCCCTCGGATTAAGCTATGGAGAGTTGCCAGACTAAACATCTTGATGTAAGTCTGGCTTGCCAGGCTAGATACCAGTAGGCACGGAGTAGCCCCCCATGTCCAGAAAGTCAATGCGTGTGTATACGTTGAAAGGATCTCACAGAGACTGACTTTTTCGAACTCAAGGCCAATGGTTTCCTTTCAGTACTATGAAGTTGCACTGTGTTTCAGGGTCAGATATTCATTTGTATGGGCGAGAGGTACTACATCCCTCATGCCTGCATTTTGCCGGCCCATATGTGTGAAAGTGAAGGATAAAGACATTATAGCCTTTATCGTATCATCGAATCCGCTCGTGAACATTTTTCCATACTAGCAAGTCTGTATTGTAGAATCAGTTTGGATGCACAACCACTAATGTTAACTCTTTCCCTGCCAGCTTTTTTTTTTTTTGCCAGCCATTGCTAGTGTTTTTGATCATTTTCACGATGATCAAAACATAGATGAAGTCCATCAACCTCCTCAAAGCTTCTCAGTCATATAGCTCGTCCTTAGTCGACATTTCATTCTGTAACATTAGGCAGTTTTGATTTGGGCCTAAATGCTTTTTAACGTTGATGATCGCGTTATTTTACATATGCATAATTACACATGATATCGCTTGTTTCTGCATCTTTCTCCCGTGTGTTTTGATCAGGAGATTCAGTACTTTTTCAGAAGATGTGTCATAGCGCCCCCTACCGTATAACAGTTAAAACACGGAAAGCCTGGAGATTCCGTCAATCGCGGGGAAACGTTTTCTCACAAATGACGGAGATTTCCGTCAATGGCGAGAGTTAACGAAACTTAAAGTTGGGAAATGCATTCTCATCCCTTTTAAATATATTTTATTGCATTTAGTTCTATTTATTTTGCTATGCAATGCATGGCTATGTAGGCTAGTTGTATTTTATGATTTGCATTTTTACTTTGCTTTTAAGACCCGATTAGAATAGATCTGCAACCCACCAACACTTATTTAGAGGACTAATTATTTTGTCTGTTTTTGCTGTCTACCTTGTTGCTATACCTCATTTCTCTAGTTTACTCGGTGTCTTCATCTTAAGCACACTCCACACTCTGATTTTACTGAGAGACAAGCATCACATCTCTCTTTCTGTGTATGGTCACGCATGTACTCGTGATGATGGCTTTCACTCGCTGAAAAGCTGACTACAGTCAAGGCAGAAGTGTTTGTCTAGAGTTCTTTGATGAACAACATTCTCCCCTGTGGCCTTGGAACCATAGAAATCTCTCGCTTCCTAACACACTCTCTCTCTCACACACACACACACACACACACACACACACACACAAAATGGAAACAGACGTGTTTATTGGCCTTTCAAAAAAAAAAATGTTTTTCTTTCAATTGCTTTAGAGACCTGATTTTTTTTTCTTTTTTTTTTTTTGTCAATTCAGTTCCAGTCGTTCTGCATAGTCAGTTCAAATCTCTGCTATTTGATCAAGTACTGTATTTTGCATTTTTGCTGTTATAAGCAGAAAGTTCAGACTTTGATATTGAAATATTATTTAATTAAAATTTATTACAATTATTTATTAAACTAATAATACATGCATAATCCAGTCATTTCAATAGGAATCTGCATGAAAGTGAATTTCATGCAAGTGAACGTAATTTCTGTGTGAGTGGTGCTTCATCGACATGAGCGATGCATTAAAACATGCGCTTGCTTAGTCTAAATATTAAGAGGGTGTTTACACAAAGTGGTAAAATCATTTCTGATTTATTTCATCATACTTATTATTTGAAATGGGAAATGTATAGCAAATAATTTCAAGCACTGTTAGCGCTACAGTCGATAAGTCAAAGATGCAGAACGCATTGCTTATTTAATGTTGATTCGGCGGCTCAAATGATCAACAATTTGGACTTGCTTGTGTGCGCTGATTTCTTTTGCATTGGATCGTTCTTTTGTTTTCCCACTCGATTGTTCTCTTTCCCAATATTCCCCCCCCTCCTCTTTCTCTCTGTAAGTGATGTGAGATCCCTGTCCAATATTTATTCACTCCATCTGCGTGGCTGCATTTGCCAAAGTCAAGGCTTACCTCAATGAGTCTCCACGGACCTTTTCCCTCTGTCTTTCCTTGCCTTTCCCTTTCCCTCTCTTTCTTTTTCTTGCTCACTCTGCCGCTTCATTCCCTTTGTCTTTTTCTGTCCTCACTTACTCTCTAACGTTTCCATAATTTCAGCATCCTCTCTCTGCTTCCTTTCATACCCATGTTGTCATGTCTTCTCTCTCTCGTGCCCTCTCTCTCTCTCTCTCTCTCTCTCTCTCTCTCTCTCTCTCAAATGTTTTACTTGTTTGATTGGGCTCTTCAGAAGGAGAGCTCATTATTTGCAGCTAGAGGGAGCGGAATGCGGGATTATGGGAAACATTTGAGGACTTATTTCTGCTGCCTGTTTAAAAGGCAGCCATCACTGCGCTAAAAGTCACACAAATAAATGTACACACACACACACACACACACACACACACACACACACACACACACACACACACACACACAGACAAGTACTCAACAACCTGGCAGCCCTCAGCAAAAGCCTTCCAGCTCGACTCTTGTGTTCTAACACACTAATCCACGCCTCACACCTGTGTGTTAATGTGCGTGGGTTTGTTGGTGTCCAATCCCTGTATGTGGATTTGTCCTGTTTCTCATCAATAGTATGCTAATAGTCTAGACGGCACACCCAGATGGAACACAAGAACTTCAATATGAATGGCTTGCTTTACACAGTTTTACGAAGTCTGAACGCACAGTTTTTGGGACACTTCGTCGGCCAATGTTGGGCCGTTGTTCAGCATCTTTTTTGCGGTATTTTCTGCACCGTCGGCAGTAGTTGTACCAACGGCTTTTCGGCCAATTGAGGATGTTCAATGAGATCACTCTGATTGACTGTTCAGCTTAGCAGAGCAGTGTACAAAAAAATTAAATGGAAGTGACAAAAGCAAGCAAACAACAAAGTCAAGAGGGCACTCATGCTGCTTTGTTTTTATGATATGTATATCTACAGTCCTATCTCTTCCGGTGAATGATGAATACAGACTAGTGCCACCTACTGGTATGGAGAGTGTTTCCTGTTATCCCGGGACAGAATGAACATACTAGTTGGCTGCAGTCTTTGTGGTGTGTTCAAGCACAACCTTTTGGTCTGGGCGCAGACTACCACAGTCTGATTTTGTCTCCACTGGTTCTGTGATGTCGGTTTAGTATGTCTGGGCCTTTAGTTGGAATGATTCAAAATAGTCTTTTTGGACTCCATGACATGACAAAAGAGCAGTATGGTTGAGATTTCCCTGTAGATGATGATACCTAGCAAGACACTGCATAAAGCAGGGGTGTCCAATGCTCCTGGAGGGCCAATGTCCTGCAGAGTTTAGATCCAACCTGCTTCAACACACCTGCCTCTAGTGATCCTGAAGACCTTTATTTGCTGGTTCAGGTGTTAAATTGGGGTTGGAGCAGGAAAGTGGCCCACCAGGAGCATGATTGGACATACTAGGCATGGATGGAAAGCTATGGTGTGCAAGTAACATCAAAGAGTGTGGTTAGTCACTTTGCATGTCAATCGGTAGGCCTCTTTTAGTGCCTGCTTAGAATAAGTCCGGTAGCTCAATTCCGATAGTCAAAATTCTGGCCGTGTGAGACTTCTATGCTAATGAAGCTCAATATTCATGAATCGTTTTTCAAGTCCCATCACTGGGACCTCCAGCGCGCCTTTGCACTTCCCCATAACCACATCAGGCCATCAACCTTGGCTACCGCAAAGCCCCCGAACCCTTCAGCCAGCCTCCCAGATGGGCAAACAGCCCCGCGGGGCTCCGTGCCAGGAGATGCCATGGGCACTGCAGCAGATCTCTGAGCTGGCATAGGAGACAGACCTCACCTCTTTTTGGACAGTTACGGTCCGCCTCTCCAAAACTCAACCGAGTGTAGCAGTGTATGACACGGATCCCACCTCGCGCTCGCTTCCACTGCGTCTCTCTCTGTTTCTTTTACCCTGAAGAAACTAGGCCACTGCATACGAAGAGACTTTTGGGAGAGCGCTGTCACGGCCAACCTTGACTCTGACCGGAAAATACATTCTGATGTGAAGGAGGAAAAATACAAGATCCACAGAAGTGTTCACGCCCTGCATTTCTTCCCTTTTGCTCCCGTTCTCTCATCAAACAGATCGGTTATATAAGAATGCAGGAGTGTTTGCTGTGGGGACCATGATGATAGAGTAATGAGAGAAAGATAAATGTGTGTGTTATGGTTATAGAATGTGGTGTGTGTGGAGGTTCAGTTAAAGTTTGTGCAAGTAGGCCTGACTGTTTTATTGCAACGCTTGATCTACTGCGAGCTCGCAGGCCTCTCTATGCTGTTAAGGGCAAAATGGAGTGATTCTGTCTGTGCCTACCCTCAGGCTGTGTCTGAGTGAATGTGTGTTCACTATATACCGCTGCCCTCTGAACACAGACTCACTGGGTATGGTCTGAATGGCGTTCTACCATACTACTCCGGCTGCTTTTGCAGTATGCATGCAATATGCGGATGACCTGCTGCATTTGCTGAAATGTCCAGATATGACAGCACTCTGTGTGGAATACAGTATTTCACAATGCATTGCACTTTACTTAACCTGCCATTTTGATGCAGATTCAACGCACAGTGGAATCCTATATGGAGAATTTGGTAACAAATGAAATTCCATTAAAGCTACAATATGTAAAAAAAAAATTGGGTCACACTCAAGTCCCGCGGATATAAAGGAATAAGGACATTTCATTCTACCAAACTACCAGCAAGTGCTGAATTAGTGCTCATACAGGTCAGTTTATTTGACGAATTAAACTTGTGAGGTAACGCAGCGCTGTTTCACTTGGTCTAACATTACACTATCACACTAAACTGCAGTTGAGTGTGTTGAAAGTTGTAATGTTATTCTATGTGTTAGTTTGTTTGCTATATGAAACTAGCTGTAAGCTTGATCAACATTAGAATAACATACTGATCATATTCAAACATTTCATCATGTTGAGCTGTATAACATTGATTTGTTTTATATACATTTGCTCAGCTGTCTAATAAAGTACATGCGAGTGGCGTCTCTGTCAAGTCGTGACTTGTGAAGCTCTGTCAAATCGAAGTTAGTCGTGGACGTGGAGCTCTCGGCATCTCAAAAACGCCACGCCGATATTGATCCTCATTTTAGTTCTCCTTTTTTGTCCAAAAGTCTGCTTGCCATGATCTATAATGTATGAACGAAACAAGAACAGCGTGCCGCTAAACGTTACGCACTACACAGTTGTCCACGTCTGTCGCCATGGCTATGGCAGTACGAGCGGAAACCAGGGATAACGCGGATATTCCGTCATTGACAGGCGACATTTTTTTCCGGGACGGCCAATTATTTATTATATATATATTATTATATAATAATAAGCTTTTTTGTTTTTATTTGAAGAAAAGCTATTTTATAATCAGACAACCCAGCACAATTGTTTTCAAATGGCATTTATTACATATAAATCCTCTTTTTAAATGCTTTAACTACACTTTGTTCTATGAACAACCATACCCAGCTTTTTTTAATTTTAACACACTTGCTTAATTTCCAGACAGACATCGCTGAAAGTAATGATGAGTCAAGATGTTGATTCTTATTGATTTAGTGAGTTCGTTCAGTGAAGGATTTATCAGACTGACATTAGTTTGTGAGTTTGGTTTTTGTCTCATTATTTGATCAGGCTGTCCAAATTTAAGACAATTTTACACAGAGTAAAAAAGCATGCTTTTAACAGTACTTTAGATTTCAGAGTGTCTTTAACAAGAGAGAAAGAGTACAAGACAAATAACAGATTTTTCAGAATCGGCATAATCAACATGGCCAAAACTGGCAATTTGGTTTGTACCCCATTTATTTCTTTTGTCATTTGTCTTTCCAATTTTCTTTTTCTCCAGGATAATGATGTAAGTAAGAGACTTGAACATATACACACACACACACCCAGCTGGATAATAGCACTGCATTCACATTTAAATGGAGGATCCCTCATTGTTCTGCTACGCTTGCCACTGATTGGCTGAGGTCACCATGTGTTTCTGCTTAACCAATCAGCGTGCAGCATTCATTCTCCCTTGTGATCCACGCCCATGAACAGGGACACAAATTGATGTGTATGAAAGGGATCGTACGCACCGGAAAAGCTGAGCCAGTCTCACTTGGACGCGAGTGAGTGAGATTACACGGCTAACATCTGCTGGTGGTTAGGGCTGAAGTTGATTATGTAATGCGCACAGGGACTGCACGTCGTGGGTTCGTTTTCCAGCAAAGCTGAAAAAGAAAAAGAAAACTCTGAACGTTTAGATCCCTCAAGGCATATCATATCACCCCTAAACTGCCATTGTTTTTATTTTCCAACCCCGTTTTGCAGAAAGCGTTCTCTGATAGCTTTGCGCGGAGTAATATTCATAGGAACTCTGTGGAGACGGAGACGGAGATTAAGGTGGAGGTAAATAAGGATATCACAGCAACTAGCAGAACATCTGTAGATGTAGCATAATGCTCTAGTCGATTTCTGACGTTACAGGACCAGAGATGTCAGCAAAAGCCATGCTGTCATGATGACAGATCCAACTGACCCATCAACTGACTGACTTGAATAACTATCCAGAGTCCCAGAACTGGACGTATGACATGTACACACATCGGATCTGATTTCCTCTATAGTTTTAAATGTCACCAACTATCGTGTGATAGACATCCTAATGCATCACAATATTATAATTGGAACACAATTGTTGCTGCTCAAACATTTCAAATTATGGTTAATTAAATAATTGAAGGTCAAATGTAATGAAATGGTACCCCTTAAAGAAAGCCTATCAATAAGAAATATTGGTAAAAATGTGAGGTGCAACATGACATCCACATATGAATCTACAAAATGGACAAAACTATGCAATATTATGAGAAATAGAATTTTATAATGTGCGTATATCTCCACAGCCTACACACACAACACATTATTGGATCAGAGAGGTCATCGTGAGCCACGCCGGCACAGTGACGTGTCATTGCGCTGTTGTTTTACTGACCCGTCAACTAAACAACACATAGAACTGAACCACAGAGCAGGACATATGACACACACGCGCATCAGAGGCAGACTCCTGCATTTAACTGAAGCACCAGACCAGTGAATAATGCAGCTGAGGTGGATACTGTGCTGCTAGGGACAGTTAGAGAATATATGCGGCTGTGGACTGATATGACTAAAGCTACGATAATGCTTCACAGTTGCAAAGTGGCTGAAGTGTGTGTGGGTATTTTGATCGAGAGTGCCGCGCTTGTAGATTTAGTTACTCTAGTATATATGGTTGCCTCTCCATGGGGAATCATGACACATTGCTGTCTGGCTGTTTATGTTGATCGATGTCTGCATCACACACACACACACACACACACACACACACACACACACACACACACACACACACTGTTACTCTAGGAAACTGTATTGCTCTTTCATAGCTCAGGGGACTTAAGTTCTATCAGTTATGTTTTATTTCAGTATCAACCTTGTCTAATTTTCCTCCTAAAATGCCTCAGGAAAAATAATAATAGAGACAAATGAGACAATTGTTGACACCGTAGGAGAATACAGCTTGAAGAATTAATGCGAATAACCCAGATAATGTGTTTTTTTTGGAAAATGCGATGATACGATGATAATTTTGAGTTTACATTGAGATCTTCAAGTTTGGATGGCAGATCTTGGTGTCTCGGCGAATCTGAGCGGTTTGAGACATTTGACATGCAACAGTATCCAACTTACTTGAACTCTTCTGCAGAGAAATGTGTGTGTGTGATTGAGCCGTGTGTGTATTGACTCCTTTTCACTTCATTAGTGGTATAGTTAATCAATGGACTCCATTGTTGTTCCACCATTAAGGCTTGACTGGGTCAGCCCAGGGGGACACATGAAGAGAAAGAGGACTGGATGTGACCTAAAAACGCTTCTTCCCTTCTGAAGCACAAACACATCAGCTCACTTTTTCCTCCATGTGATTTCAGCGCCATTCAGACCCAGAGCGCAATGCATCTACCGTGAGCCGCTGTCAACAATCTTGTAATTACTTGAACTGCATTAAATTACTTTTAAGGCCTATAACAATAATGATAATTATAACTATAAAGTTTTAGTATTTATTCTAGTTCTGTGAGATTGTAGAAGTCTACACCACAGCTGTAACGTAACAAGACAAAGGAACAATATCGTTGGAATCTCTTTCAGAAGGATTTTTTTTTGTTCTAGATGGTGAACGATAAAAATATGGACGATCAGAATCCACCAGGCTTTAAAAAGCTTGAGCATTTGAAGCAGAAGACCAGTCTTATTTTAGTCAATAATGAAAAATAACAGAAATAAAGATGAAATTAAATTTGATAAAAGTAGTAAATGAAAAACTTTAAGTTGATAAACTAAAATGTCCAAAATAAAAATAATTTAAAGCTAAATATAATAATGAATATGACACATTTATAATATAGTAATTATAAATCATTAAAAATGACAAAAGCACAAAATCACGAAAACTTAAAGTAAAATTAGAATGAAAACTTAAAATATAAAAATAAATAAATACTATGATGGTATATAAATGCTAGTTAAATATCACTACAATAAGCAAATGCTAATGTAGTTATCATTATCTTCATTTTTATTGTCCTTGGTATAACTGGCTTTTAGGCTAAATAGTAACTGGCTTTTAGGCTGAGTTTTTGTTGTGATAATGGCTGACTGACTGTACACTGTACATTTATATATTGTATTACTCTACTAGTTTTAAAAAAAAATACATGAATGGACATGAAATACTGATTTCTGTGACACATCATGTGTGAAGAAAGGGATTACGGAGCGAAACAACTGACATAGCATGGCAAGTTAGAAAAATAGTTGCCTAGAGACAACGGTCAAGTATACGGTTTAGCAAGGCCTAAACAAACAAAAAAGACAAACAATTTCACCAAGAAGCATCTTTGACCGCTCATCTCAGGGGTGAAATACCATAGTCTACTATTATTTTTATATAAAGCCAAAGAAATGTGTGTGTTCTGCGGTGTAGATTTAATTCCGGCACCTTGCTGACTGATTCACTAGCAGCCGTGAGGACAAATGCACTACAGAAGAAAGAGAGGCAGCGAGAGAATAGAAAGATCTGGAAGAGTCAAGGATAAAAATGGGGTGAAGGATGCTATTGAGAGAGAGAGAGAGAAAGCTAGCCTGTGTAATGTGTGAGTTTGCCTGTAGAGAGAGAGTAAATGGCACTGTTCAGTGTGCGGTTACACAGAGACCCGTTCATTTAACTCACCACCTCTCCTGACTGATTATACCACTCCAGCAGCCCGCTCACTCACTCCCTTTATCTTTATCTTCAGCTCTCTCTGTGTCTTCCTGTTTGTCTCTATCCAGACACTAGCTCAAAAACCTAGTTCGCTGCCTACCTAGACAGCTTTTTAAGGTATCGTAGGATCAGTATAAAAGCAAAGTCTGTTCCATTATGCTCATTTATAAGACTTTCATGTTTATTAGAATATCAAGCTATTAGCTTAGCAACATGCTAACACAATATTTTATTTGAATCAACTGTCAAAGCTCCCATTCTTTTCATGTGTAGTGCTATTTGCAGGAATGTATTTATTTCTCATTAAAATTGTCTATTTTACCCTCTATTCATGTTTGTTAGAGTATCAAGCTATTAGCTTAGCAACATGCTAACATCATATTTCGCATAACGCTATAGTTGCATCAATTGTGATTCAAGGCTCCTGTGCATTCCACGTGTAAAGTGCTATTTGAAGGACTGTACGGTGGTATCAAAACCACTTTTATTATAATAATGATTTTTCTCTTCATCCAAAAGGACATTTTTCTCCAGATCTCAAAATGAATAGTTATTCACCCCCATTATATATGTTAAAAACAAAATGATTGTTTTTTAGTATTGATTGATGGATTGACTAAATAGTGAAAAAAACTAAAATATCCACCATTAATTGGCAATAACATGAAAATAATTACCAGCTGGAATTTTAATATCGGTGTACAGTATATCTCGAAGCTTATATGGTGTTTTGCAAATCAGTCACTTAAGGGTCAGTTAGGTTGCTCCCTTACAAGGCAGTTGCCTATGTATAGGCACTAGACATAGATACATCTTTTTGCAACAGAGCTGACCAGGTTTTCTCTGGTCTTTCTTAATTTTAACACTGGTCGGGTGTGTGTTATTATCATACATGTCTCTATTAATGATATCTCATTGCTGTGTATGCAGCTTTAAAGTCTTGCTGAATCACGTGTGACCTCTTTAATGAGTGTGTGTGTAGCGCTCTTATTATGTTTTCTGAGTTTTATATGATATAAAGGTGTGTGTGTGTGTGTGCGTGCGTGCGTGCGTGCGTGCGTGCGTGCGTGTGTGTGTGTGTGTGCGTGCGTGTGTGTGTGTGTGTGTGTGTGCGTGTGTGTGTGTGTGTGTGTGTGCGTGTGTGTGTGTTGTCGCTCAGTCCCCCGGTGAGTTGATAGCTTATTCCTTGCTGTTATAATTGCCGACTCTTCTCTAATGCAGGGTAATTTGTGTGGCTTGATTAATGTTGAAGCCATGTTTAAAAAAGTGTCAAATTTACACTTCAAAATGTCACATCAGCGCTCACTCAAATACCCCCACACACACACACATTCATTTAAAAAATGGCTTGTCATTGCCCATAATTTCTATGTCAAATATGATGTGGTCCAGATTCGGGTGTCGCATGAGTTGCAGGGAAACCTTTACACTGGTTTTCATCGGATCATCAGTTTGCCAAGTTTTGAAAGCAGTGATGTCATGCTTTGCGGAGATTGGCAGGACTGCAGTTGTGGTTAATCGTAATGGTTTAAGGAAGAAAGCTTTTTCACAGCTGTGAGTGTGTTAGTCTGTGCTATCAAATTGCCGTTTAGTTTAGGGATGGAATTTTTCAGAAATGTAATCTATTCCCAACCATAAATTTCAAAATCCCAAAACTCTCACTTTGACTTGTTTGTCTATTGTCCATGTGTGTCAGCAGGATTTTTAACCTTTCCATGACCCGTCAGTCAGACTACCTCTTTCTTTCTCGCTGAGTACATCAATATTATGGAACATTGAACATCATTAAACAGTGTTTTTAATGGACATGCTTCTCTCTGGTATACAGGGTAAAATGAATAACCCTTCTATTGTAAAGCCGAACTCTATAATCGTACAGTGTAACCTATCTCCTGGGCACGAGTTGTGCTTAAGTCAAGCCCCCCTGTTGAGTGGCAGTTTTAGGACGCTGACCTTTTGCATGAACACACACTCGCATAAACTCCCATACATGTATGCAGTCCAGCTGGTTTTTGACCTTTCTACATATTCACACACACAGACAGTAAAAGGAATGGACGGCCCCCCAGCTCTCTGTCAGATTCTGTGCGTGTATCTTTGTGCACTTGTGCGTCCTCATTTAGTCACGTAAACATCTCCCAGTAAATGTGCGTTTTCACACAAGCTACGTCCTACTTTTCAAACCTAGTGAGGTGCCTACCTAGCAGTATTTTAAAGGGATAGTACACCCAAAAAGTTAAATACTGTTGTTATTTACTTATCCTTATGTCATTCCAAACCTCTACGCATTCATTTTGAAGAATGTCCTTGCTTTTCTTTTCCAAACAGTGAAAGTGAATGGGGTCCAAAACAACGTTGAACTCCATTGACTTTCATTGTATGGACAAAAAGAAAAAACAAGGGTCTTTGGTGGTGGTGGTGGACGAACACGGTCACCCTTGAATGAATTTGTGATTGAATTTGTGGGTACGGATTGAAAAACCGATGGTATGGTTTACAAATCTGAGCACACAGATTGGAAATTTGTGGGTAATTCATTAATCTGTTGGCATGATTTGTATATATGTGTGGATATTTTATAAACTGAGGGGACGAATTACAGAAATGTGGCCACGGATTTTTCAGGTCTTGTTTTTTTTCCCCTATGAGGTTTTTCAACACTATGTTGGCAGTAGACAGCCTTTAGCTGTTGCTATAGCATAACCCGTTCTGTTTTTACACATGTACTCACACACACACACAGTGAACCCAGATATTTGAGAAGGTCGCTAATTGAATGGAGACACTTAGCATTATTCAATTTAAAGGGTGACGGAACACATCTGTTGTCATGGCGCTGGTCCCCATGCAGTTACCCATGGAAACTACGCGGGAATGCAAACACGCATGTTGAGCAAATGTTCTTAACCCTGAAGATCTGTGATGTTTCGAACAGTCTTGCGCATCTGGCTAATCACTCCGTCAATCCCCGTCCCACTCTATTTTTCTTCTGGCCTTCTTCACTGATCTGAAAGTCAAAGCTGATGTACTCTACTGGAGCTCTCTTTGTCTCAGATTGTAGATGCTTCTGTCATTCTGAGCTAAGGTTGAGACGCTCGGGGGAAATGTAGCTATTGATTGACGGCGGTGTGAAGTTCAGGGCGGGGGTCAATTTAATGTGGCAGAACTCAGGGATGAGATGGATAGATCGATGCTCAATGCTGATTGGCTAGAGAGAACAGACAAGGCTCATTGGATGCTCAGGATGTTCACAGGTATTGACCTGGGTGGCAACTTTGCTTATGGACTCTCTTATAAAGAGGTTTGTCTGATCTTTTTTATTATATTTTATATTATAAAAAAATTAATTATATATATACAATATATATATATATATATATATATATATATATATATATATATATATATATATATATACACACACCGGTCAAACGTTTGGAAACATTACTATTTGTAATGTTTTTGAAAGAAGTCTCTTATGCTCACTAAGCATTTATTTTATCAAAAATACTGTAATATTGTGAAATGTTATTACAATTTAAAAAAATTATTTTCTACTTTAATATAGTTTAAAAAATAATTTATTTATGTGACGCCAGTCTTTTCAATGTCACATGATCCTTCAGAAATCATTCTATATGATGATTTATTATCAATATTGGAAGTTGTGTCGTTTAATATTGTTTTTGGAACCTGTGATAATTTTTTCAGGATTCATTGATGAATAAAAAGTTAAAAAGAACAATATTCTAACAATATAAGTCTTTACTGTCACTTTTTTTATCAATTTAACACAATTTAACAAAAAAGAATAGAAAAAATTACTGTACCCTCTCCCCAAACTTTTGAACGGTAGTGTATATTGGTGCAAAATATTTATTATTTAAATAAATGCTGTTTTTTTTTTACTTTTAATCATCAAATATTATTTGAAAAAGTATCACAGGTTATAAAAAAGCTATAAACAATATATATATTTTTTTTATAATAAATCAGCATATTAGAATGATTTTTGAAGGATCATGTGACACTGAAGACTGGAATAATATTTCCACAATATTACTGTTTTTTTCTGTTTTTTTTTAATTAAAAAATGCATTAATTAATTAATTGATTAATTATTGCAGTGTCACTTTGTTGCAAATGCCATTTTATGTTGCTTTTAGGTAAATTGCAAACCAAAATTATGGGTTTGTCCGAATGCACAAAAGTATAGAAGTTTCCCACAAGAGAGGGAATGACATTTTAACACATAGCCCATGGCGAGATAGCGAGTTAACTACTTTTTTTTAACAAAGTGCTCTCTAGTCGATCCCATTGATCCCTCTGCACCTCGGCACCGCTCCATCCCAATCACTACATCTTTTCCCACGCTCATCCGCTCTCTAACACGCATCTGCCAAGAAAAGACATGTGTTTTTAGCCCTCTCTCAGTCCCATCTGTCCTGCGCCTCGTGCACATCTGCTTTTCTTCTGGTCTTTTGTTCGTCTTTCTGACCTGACGTGCAGGTGCGCGCGCGCGTCTGATGGTTAATAATTGCCGGCAGCCCTTTTGAATCGAGACCTCATTAATCGAGACCTGTCTTCAACGGACACGAGTGCCCGAAACGCCGTTTTGAGCCAGCTGCCGGTATTGTATTTACATGTACCTTTGTAATTCAGTAGCGTTTGCGAAAACAGTTTGATCCCAATCAGCACCGCCGTACAGGTGTCTGACCTTGTGCCCGGGGCCAAGATGCCGATTTATAGACCTTCAATTAGCACACAGCACGCTTAATTATGAGCACATTGAACGGGACAGAGAGCACACACACACACACACACACAGAAATATTTGCATGCTTCACTTTGATGTCGTATGCACTACAAGCACGAATAACCGTGAGATTTGTGGGCACTCTGTGGAGAAATGATTCAGTCTAATAGAGACCTCTCTGTGGATCACACACATACAGTATGCACACACTGAATAAGGTTTTATGAAACATTTAGCAGGAGAGAGCCGACAGGAACGGAGGTGCTGTGATCTGTCTGCTGGATTAATCCATGAATGCTTCTTCTCATCTCTCTTTTCTTCTTCTTCTTCTTCCTTTCATTCCGTGTTCCCTCCCGGCCCACTGCAGTCCCTTATATATAGCTCGGTCTTGACTTCCACTAGACAACATGAAATCAAAAAACGACCCCATTTAGCTTCCTCTGTGAATGTCATAATGCAAAATAATCTGTCATTAAAATTTATTAGCTTATGTATTGTGTATTAGTAATAGTGTAAACCGGTAATATCCTGGAAAACAGTTCACATAGATCCCTGGATAAAACAAAGTCACTAAAAAATGCATCACATTATGTAAGGTAAAGTTTTTTAGATTTTTTTTTTCTTTGTTCAGCAGTTCTTCCTCTTTGTCGGATCATCCGTTTCTTCGAACAGCTCTGATTTTTATTTTTATTTTCTTGAAGAATGATGTCAAATTCCAATGCTTGCGTAATTATATGTGTTTTTGTAATCAGTTTTTAATCGTAGTTTGATTCAGCATTATCGTGTGGAATCAGTTCAGGATGATTAATTGAACATAACCAGCTTAAAAGAGCAATTATAGAGTCTTCTTGCCCCAGTTGTTGCTCAATTTTAATAAAATTAAATAAAAAGTGGTACATTAACACTGGTACAGACCATCTTGTCGTTTGTTTGTGAGATATAGTGTAGGATATGTTTAGTCTGCTGATGCTGTCTGTTGTTCGCTCTGTTAACGAGATAATGGGATTATAATGGAATAGATTTCTATATTTAGACCATCCAGGTCCATATCACACACACACACACACACTCGCATGCTAACACGTGCACACGCTCCGTCAGCGGCTGTAATCTGCTGTCTGTGTTCAGTGCAAGTCTCTGATGTTGAATTCTAATGTGGTTGTCTGAATTCTCCGAGCGAAAGATCAATGTGGCGTTTAGACGAGTGTGCAGTCTTTCTCCTCTCTTCCTTTCGAGCGCGCTGGGCCGTGGATAAAGAGACACAAACACAACCGACACGCACCTGTACCACACACACACACACACACACACATATCAGATACAGCTACAGGCTTCAATGCACACAAAACTTGAGTGACTGACCTTATAATTTTTATAATTTCAAAATGCATTTATTTAAAAGTAAATGTTGTATGTGTTTGAACTAAGTACTATCAGAAAAACAGTATTTGGAGTCGTGTTTGAATTGTGACTAAACCTGGGCCGTTAACCATCCGTTTTCCAACATTTAGATCCAATCAAACTTGGTTAATTTCATGCACCGGCTACTTTACATCTGTATCATAGATTCTAAGTAATTGTTTCTGGTCATATTTTGCTTGTTTTCCTCAGTGGCTATAATTTTTTTAATTTTATTTATCTGGTACGTAAGCATCGGTGCTTATCATATCACTGGTGGAGAGGTGTGTTTGTGTGTGTGTGTGTCTGTGTGTGTGTGTGTGCTTGGTTCCCCTCTGACATATTGTCAGCATATGGTGCTTTTCGGCTACGGCCTCTGAAGCCAAATGTTCAGAGCGCTTTCATTCTCTTTGGGTCATAGCTGTGTGTGCGCGTGTGTGTGTGTGTGTGATGCTGCAGTCCTCGCCGGAGTAATTTGGCCAGCTCATGCTCACCAGAGCTCAATCCCGTCAAGCTCGCTTACCGCTGTTTATTTTATTACTCGCATGTTTTCTTTTCGCCCCGCGCGTGCGTTCCTTCCCTCTACTTCCTCTCCTGAAAGCATGGCTCTCTCCTCACAGACGAGCGTGAAAAAACCGAGGTGGTTCTTGCGAAAGGAGAACGATCTAATCTCGTCTCCGCCATCTGTTCAGACGTTAATGATGGTGTTTTTCCGTCCCATAAACGGTAATGAAAACGAACACCTCCCCTAATGCGCCCTAATGAAACTCCTGCGCGTTTTTTTTACACACCTCCCTAATAGACGGCTTGATGGGAGAACTTGTGTTTGTTTGCGAAGCTAGTCGCTCCTGAATAGTTCCACACAGATGCTTGACTGGCGGTTAGCGCACATCTTTCCGCCGTTTTGTTTTTGACGAATCGAGATGCGAGATACTGCACTGGTGACAGACAAAAGGAATTAAGGAAGAACAATAAGGTCGTGAAAGACTAGCTCACGGCATTGGCTTAATCCTGCCGTGACTCACCGGTCTGATACATCTACGACGCCCGGGGAAATACGTGCTACTGCACAGCATGGGTGCAGCTTTGTTCATTTCGTTTATTGACGTTTTTGAATTAGACCAACATGCTTTACTCCATTCCCATTCGCTTTTTAAATGACCGCTCCAGCAGCGTGTAGTATTTGTCGAGCCGTGATGAAGTTAGGCCCGGTATAATTAAGGCATCTGGAAGGGTCTGGATGTCCTAAGAATGGGAGCACCTGCCGAGAGGAAGACATGACCGAGCGGAGGGAGCGCACCGCACTCTTTCCTCTGAGGAAAGACAGCTCATCTGTTCTGCGTTTTGCAGACGATTGAAGGCATGCATTGTGGTTTAGTTCACAAGCAGGAGTAATTTAAACACCACGTGTCACTGGAGCAAATCAAATGTTTATTTCTTTTGTGCGCGGCAATCTGTAGTATTTTGTGCAAAGAATCTTCTCTCTGTTTAGAAAGGAGCTGTTTAGAGAAAAGTAAACAGGGAGCTCTGGGGTGAACCACAGCATTTGTACAAACCACATGGGTCAGTGACATGGCACTCATTTTGTTTGTTCAGATAAATTCATTTATTCAAAGCTAGATTAAAAGGGCTTTTCATACACACAAATACTTGAATAGACGTATTATATGCTGTTTATTAAGTTTTGAATTAGATACCGAATAAAATCAGTGATCTGTGCTGATATAAAAGATTAATTATAGGAATACAAATGAACGTAAAATCTTTTGATAGATGAATGTAAAATCTTTTGATTGATAGATAGATAGATAGATAGATAGATAGATACACAGACATACAGACAGACAGACAGACAGATAGATAGATAGATAGATAGATAGATAGATAGATAGATAGATAGATAGATAGATAGATAGATAGATAGATAGATAGATAGATAGATAGATAGGCCATGTTGTATGACTCTCTACAAACAATATAATCAATTATATTTCTCAGTGAATAATTCATGATATTTGTATAAAAAAAAAACAAGTGTTTAACTTGAAAATGTATTTAAAACATTTTTAAAAAATGATTAAGATGTGTACACTCACATATTCAAGGTGTTAGGACAATGTTACAATGTATAAAATTGTCTTTTTTTTCTCTTTTTTTTATAAAACAGTAACAAATTTCCAGCGTGAACACAAAGAATACATTTTTAAGATCATGGCATGGCATGCGTGTTTTAAACTAGATTTGCCCTTTCATTTAACTTGATCACTCTTATTTGTCATTGACCACTAAACAAAACAATACATTTGAATTAAAATGCTATTTATTTCAACAAAAAGTCTTTTGCGAATGTGTCTATATTGGTGAAGTGCATAATATTTGCTCCACTGGGGTCCCCAAATTGAAATGTACAAATGATAACTGTTTTTAAAAGGGTTTCATGAACCATGATTATCGCTTTTTATTAGAAGATGTGTCTAGATTTTCATTTTTTGATCATGCTTATGGGCTTCAAGCTGTGAAAACGCGCCCTGTGCTCAAACTTCCAATAGTTGCAGAGGTTATTTAAGAGATTAACGGACTGTAAATGAAATGAAAGGGTGATAGAGAAGAATTGAGAGTGAAACAGGTGAGCAGATGGGTTGTTGTCAGATGAAGGACCTGCTGTCCAGATGTTCTCTCACACACACACCACACACTACAACAGGTGAGCCGCGGGCCAGGATTTGCTGACCTGTAGAAGTTTGATGGTGGTCCAACTTCTGGTCATTATGATTGCTCCTGATGTTTGATATACTCCACCTTCTGCACCTGCTGTATGCCTGCCAGCCACACACACACACACACACACACACACACACACAGAGCTCGACATGCATGCTGACACCCGAGTCAAACCCCTCTAGTACTGGATGACAGCCCATAACACATGCAGCGTCCAATTCCTGTGTGTGTGTGTGTGTGTGTGTGTGTGTGTGTGTGTGTGTGTGTGTCTGTCTTTTGGAGATGAACGGACGGCCCGACTCAGCCATTCGCAGCATCATCCCCAGCTCCACCCGGTTTCCATAGCAACAGGGAGGCAATAAAAAAATCCTGGTAGTGTTGTCAGGATTTTGGCAATCCTGTCACACTGTTGCCTCAGATTTCCACTCAAGCAGCTTTCAGCAGCAAAAGTGCTTGGAGCCGCGAGTTTAAGTGCGCAGTGTGTAGTGTCATTTGCGGAGCACTTTTCCTCATAAGCACTTCAGTCCATAAACATTTGCAAGGAAAACACGGCTGCTTTGTTTCAGCTCTCTGTAAGAGGATGGGATTTCTGCGTACACACTTATTTAAGATGGATTAGTTTGTGTGATGGAAAGGGTGGAAAACGACCACAAAGTCAAAATAAACGAGACTAATAATCGGTTTGGCTGATATTTTCTGACAGTTGTCCACTGTTGTCCTTTCTTAATTATATTGGGTTATATCGTTAAATTTAGTAAGTCTTTAAAACAATGTATTACTTTAATTTGACTTTTTAATATTCAATGCAATATTAGTTAGTGATGAAATAATTAGCTAATATTTTGTCAAAAAGCATGACATTATTCAAATGTATTGTTTTGTTTTAGTAGGTGGATCAATGGCATATCTATCCATCCATCCATCAATCGGTTATCAGCTTTCAAATATAAAGAATTATCGGTTATTGGTATTGCCCAAAATATTAATAATAATACGAATAATGTAGGGCTTGTTATCCATCGCAAATTAGATTGACTTATGATTGTTAGGCTGCATAATATTATTAGTTTCGACTGTTTTCACAGGCCATATTGCCTTAATTTCATCAAGATACAAGTTTTAGTGGAAGAAAAATATGAAAACCCTTGTTCTTCAAAACATCACGCATCGACGAATCGCACAGAATAAGACAAGGGACATTTATCAAGAAAGTAAATAAGGTCAATTTTGATTTCTTGTCATTTTTATGATTTACCAGCTATGGAAAAATTCAATAAAACTGTTCAGAACCCAGTTTTTTTTTTTTTTTTTTTGTTATTTTGTTGTTAGCATGTCCATTCAGAAATGGTATACATCAGCAAGTGCTCTGGTGGGGGTCGTCATTTTAAATTGAAGTAATGCAGTTTTTATGGAGCGAGTTGAAAATGTTTCTGGATAAATCAAGGCTGTGATTGTGTTTTTACGGCTTGTGTGTGCGCGTCTCCTCGTTAGCGCAGAAAGACAGCATCTCTCCAGCTCGCTGCTTCATTAGCAAGTGTGACATTTATCACATCGGCTTCTCGCGTTTCAAGAGTTACCATGGAAACGTCTATAGCACCCACCTCCCCTTCACACTTTTAACAAGTGGAGTGATTAACAGAACAGTTTTGTACATCTCACACATGCGCTCGCTCGCTCGCACGCGCCGATGCCTGTCATTCTTCGCAGTTAAGCTGGCATGTTTTTCTGGCTGAGTGATTTTGACTGCTATAGCAAATATCTCCGCTCATACCTTGAAAAATTATTAAAAAAAAATATTTTGTAAGGTTTTCTTTGTTGTCAAATGACTTTGTATGTGATGTATAATGGTTTGTCCTAGGTGACTATTTTTTTTTTCTAAATATATTTTGAGTTTGACATCTTCCTGACAGTTGACGAACGTGATGACAGGAAATATCTTCCTGGAGTCACATTGCCTGTCTGACCTTGATGTGTGAAATTTGTGTGTGTGTTTAAGTCTACTTACCTTGGTCAGGAGGACATATGAAAGGACAAATGCACATCATTGGCTGTTTCAGATCCTAGTAAGCTACCCATCTAGACAGCATTTTTGGCCATCATAAGTCTGAACATTGACAGGTTTGAAAGCAGTTTGAACATATTGATGATGCCCAATAAATTAAAAAAATACATGCAATTTGAAAGCATGTTTGTGGCTTCAACACCTAATAATGTGTACCATTTGAATGTTCGCAAAGCCTAAATGTGTACAGTTTTAATGTTTGTATGGGCATATGATGGGCAAAAATATGTACGGTTTAAATGTGTCTATGATGTCCCCAAAAAATGTGTACGATTTCAAAGTTCATACAGCCTACGATGGCTAAAAAAATGTGTACGGTTTGAACGTTCACACTATTTTTGCACAGCCCACAATGCTAAAAATGTGATTTTTGAACGATGATATGTGGCTACTTTGCCCGAAGTGTATGATTGGTTCAATCAATGCCTAAAGAATATGTACTCAAAATGATTGGATTTCTCAAACAGACTGTGATGGCTAAAACATTTTACTGTTTAAATGGCCCCACGACACCCAAAATATGTAGTTTGAACGTTTAGCTGTACCTGTGAGCCTCAATATAAACGCATTCGATATGGATGTTTGTACGTAAACAAGGATGCCCAAAAAACAGGGTAAGATTTGAACGTTTCTACTTGCCAACGATAACTAATTGTTTACGATTTGATTATTTGTACGATCTTACGCTCCCGAACAAGGCAGCTCACTAGGTTTTTAGACAAAGGCATTATGCGCTAAAACAAAATCGCAGAACGAACCGTCTCAGTCATAAATATTTAATTCTCACGCATTTGACACCCAACGGGACATTTAGCACACAGGGTCACTGAACGGATGGTTTCACCATCATAAACGTGACTGACAAGCCCTGAATTATGACACGTTTAAAGAAAGACAGAAATAAAGCGATAAATGAACCATGGAGAAACAGAGATAAATCTTCCCTATTAAGTGTGGATGGATTGAGTATTTTTCAGCGCTCGGAGCAGAACGCCTTGTTTTTATGACCAATGAGATTAATTAGGATCATAAAGCTTAACTGATGAGTGGAATTAAAGCATCACCTGTCGCCAGAGAGAGAGAGAGAGAGAGAGAGAGAGATATATAGATACACACGACAGCACAGCTGTCAGACAGGCGGTGTTAACTTCTAGTGATGATTGGAAAAATAAGTAAAAATCACGTTTTTCATACTCTTTCTCACTCTCTCCTGCTTACACACACACACACACACACACACACACACACACACACACACACACACACTTGTCAGCTGTGCTTTTTTTAAACCGAGGAAATTACAGGTTTGCGACTTCCCCCCCAGCTGCCTGTCAACTAATGTGTGTGGAATGGGTGGAAGAGGGATTTTGTATCCAAATTAGCTTCGTTTTCACAGTCTACTTGCACTTTTTTTTCATCTTTTCGTTCCCCATCAGCCCACCGTGACACCGTTAACACACTGTACCTTTATATAACTGTATTTATTTATTATATTTCCCTCACTGTAGATGTCCAGGTCCACATAGCCTACTTTAACTAGCCACACAGATGAAGCGTTTTAAACACTGAACAACACAAATTGATATACATATGCACACAGTCTGTATAATTATTATAGCCACATTGATGAAAATGTGAAGTGCTCCAACATAATTTGTTATATTGCGTTTATGTAACTAACCAGGTTGTCTTTAGATGCACAAATGATTGCCTTGCAGTGTTATTGTGTGTGTGTGTGCGTGTGTGTGCGTGTGTGTGTGCGTGAGCCTGCGGCCTATCAGAGTTCCTTACATCAGCAATCCCCCCACACACACCTTAAGAGCAGCCCAGGCTGATGGAAGGTCTAGTTAAGCCATTAAGGCAGACAATTGACTCAAATTGAGAGGGAAGTGGGTAGAAAGAAGGAGAGAGAGAGAGAGAGAGAATGCTATGGCAGTAGCGGATCCACTTGACAACTTAATCTAAGCCTCAGGACTTGCATTCAGACAGACAAACACACACACAAAACACTTTTATTTTCACCTTGTGTCTGGTTCTTTTTCTTCCTACCTTGTCGGCACAGATGAGTGAAAGAAAGATGGTCCAAATAAAGGACAATGTGTTTAAACTGTCAGTGGCTTCTCTCCTTAAGGCCTGTTCACACCAAGGATGAGAAGTATAACGAAAACAAGAAAGATATAGTCCTGAAAATCATTCTCAATTTAAAAGAACAGCACATTACATCTATAAAAATGTTTACAGCTGATGAATGATAAAAAACATTGACAACCAATCAAAATCCATCCGACTTTATGAAGCTTGAGCTTTTAAAGTGGCAGACGACAAAACTGCAGCACGCTTATAATAAACAGAACGATATTGTCTGCTGGTGTGAAAGCTAGTTATCATTATGGTTATCTTTATAGTTATTGTTATTGGTGTGGACAGGCCTTTAGTCCTTTGCAGGGAATTGTAAGGATTAACTATTATGATTCCACATAAGGATTCATTGTTGATACTTTTTGCACCAACCAAATAATAAATCCCGCTATAATTGCATTATACCGTTTAAGTATTTTATTGGAGTGTTCCGTCTAATAATGCATGTGTTCAAGAACTGAAATTGAATGTCATGAAATGAATTTTTTTTTTTTTTTTCTCGAGCTGGTTCTTGATTCCCAACCCCAGGCCAGTGCGTGCGAGTGCCCTACAGCACACTGTTACAGGCTTCCTGTGACTTGTGCCTTTGTGTTCCTGCAGTCGAGCCTTGTCGAACGAAACAATTACTAATTGTGACACACACAAGCGCACACATACACGCACAACACCCTGACACTCGCAGTCCCATCCCTCTCTCTGTGTATCAGAGTGAGTTTCTGGCTCTCGGCCTCCGTTGCCTGTGTCATGCTCGCTTTTTTCGCCATTATTGCTTTTTGATCGGTGGCGAAGGGCACCCTTATCACTGTGGTAACTGCCGGGGGGATTTATTGGGGTGGGGGTAGCTGAGCAGCGGTTGCCGTGGGGACCCGAGCGGGCGGCTTTTTTTTCCGCGGCGCATGCAGAAATGTCCTTTAAGTCGATCAAAGATTTGGGCGTCTCCGCGGAGAGAATAGGGTCCTTCTGCAAGAGATGGATGAATCGAGTCCAGAGGTCGGTGTCTGTTCTCTCTACCTCCAACCTTTTCTCTTTATCTGTTGCTGCTCTTTAACTCTAGGCCTTGTTCTTTTGAATAGAATGACAAATCACTTTGTCGCTTTAAAGAGAAATGAGAGTTTGTGAATGTTTCTTCATGGCTGTTTTCACTTCTAATCTGTAAATGTGCACTGCGTGTATAAACTCAGCCACAGGACACATTCATACATACACAGGCCTCAGGATGGATTCAGACGATTTGTGTGCTGGGTAATTGTTATAGTCAACGTATTCTACACTTTTGTAAAAAAAAAGAAAAAGAAAAAAATTGTGTACCTTTTTAAAACGTTTTTACCTTAACATTGTAAGTACATTCTCAGCGTAATGCTAATTTAACACATGTATGTATGTTTTCCTTAAACTAAACAGTAGTTGTTCACCCTCTCGAGACTTGCTTCAATTGATAAATGGCATTTTTAACATGATTTTAACATATTTAATTAACATTCATTTATTAATTTTATTAATTGTAAAAGTCTATTACCAGTTTTTTTATATCTCCCTCCTTTATTTGTTTATTTATTGTCATAATAATGATTTTTGAGTGGCCTTTTTGCAGCTTATTTGCTCTTTATATTTATATATATATATATACCATACCTAGAAACCAATCTGGCAAATACGATGCCAATCTCTATATGGTGAAGGGTGTGTGAGGATGTGCGGCTATTTTAATTCCAAAGGCCACGGGAACTTTATCAGGATGCATAGTATCCCGGATCCATGAAATAACTGGCCTTTGAAAATCAAAATCTGCCCATCTCTATGGGAATTTAACATAGGGGTGTCCTGACTTATGCACCCTGTATTTTAAGGAAGAACATTTATTTATTTACGATTCATTATTCATTCACAAAGAAAATTGGTATCCTTAAAGGTTGGAGTTTTCCTAATTTTTTTTAAATTAAGGCATTAAGATCAATTTCCAAAAGAAAAATTTTCCCCTCTTTTTATGCAACTTTAGCATTGGTGTCTTTACTTATGCATAGCACTATATATATATGTTCCTGAAATCTATATCTTTCCTCAAGAACATAAGCTTTTCATGAAACGGAGAGACTGGCACAGTTTACTGCGAAAAGAAATCACTTCTCCTTTTACAGAGAATAGTGCTTAACTCACGTCAAAATGTCCTTGGAGTGATGCATGTTTCGAAGGGAAGAAATTGTAGCAGTTATCTTGAAACAGGCGGAGAAGGCTTCCACACAGAATGCTTAGTGCGATAATTAGTCTCATGAGGAAATTATTACACTTCTTCACTGAGGATAGAAGTATTTATTTATTAGATTTTCGTTTATTTTCGTATCAGTTGAAGGGCAGCAGGCAGGTTGGCCTTCAGTCAGCAAACCCAAGCTGAAAAAAAAAAGTAGACGCTCAATGATTTTGTAGTTTGTTCAGGCTGGTTGACTCGTTTTGTTATTTGTAAGCTGGGAAAAAAGGAAATGTGGAACTTTGTGAATGTGTGTGTGTGTGTGTGTGTGTAGGGGGGGGGGATAATTCTCTCTTTGAGTGCTTTCATCTGGAACTAAAACAAGCGCAAGAAATTCCTCATGAACTCGTTGAACCAGCATCATGGGCGTCTAGGGGTCACACAGATCTGTTTCGCACCCTGACTCAGCTCAGCCATTTTTATCATGTCACGAGTTTGTTAAATTCTGGTCAAGTCAGTCGCTGAAGATGGCAAAATTCTGAGCTCAGTTCACGTTGAAGCTTTATGAAGCGCATTTGTGGCATGCCGTTCAAACTATTTAGACTCGTCTCTCAGTTTGTATAAACAAACCAAAATTGTGTTTCAGTAATTCACTTACAATGGAAATCTATGGGGCGAAGTGTACTGGATGAAATAAACGTTTGTCATTCATAGTTTTATGTTATCGGTGGACCTACTTTATAGGCAAATTCGGCTTTACATCCTCATGACATGTGTTGACAAGTTTAGGAAGCAAATCCATCACAATAATCTCACATAGTAATATGCAAGTCTTTTGATGATGCTTTGAAAACACTGTGTATATTTATCATTCGCAATGCTTACCTAATAGGCCCCCATTATAAATGTGCTGGAAATGTGATTTCTTTGTTTTATCAAAAAAGGGGAACACATCAAAGTGATTTTTTATGGAAATAGAGCTTATTGAACTCGTAACAGAGTCAGATGTGTACCTGCTCAGGACTGACTAACACAACATCAACACACTCACACACAAACAATACAGCACTCATGCTGAGTGTAATAGCACTGTTGTGATTTTAATCAGCGTTTGTGTCTCGGCGTCTTCCTGCTTTAATGAGGAGCGGTTGTCGATCTGTCCGGCCCAAATTTGATCTTGCTGTGAGCTTGGAGACCAACCTCACTCACTCACCGTCTTCCAGCATTTTCAGACCACGGTATATTTAGGGGCTGTTTACACGACGCCGTTTTCAACTAAAAACGTCAAACTTTTTATTCGTTTTGGCCGTTCGTTTACATGACAACGCCGTTTTGGGTGCCTGAAAATGCAAAGTTTTTAAAACTGGTTTGAAAGTACACAAAAGTCTCCCTGTACACAACAAAAATGCGAATCTCTGAAGACGATGACGCCATGCTCATGCGTATTACGTTTTCAGTCTATAGTGTTTTATCGCCATCTAATGGCCTGACAGCAGAATACATAGTCATTTTCGCGGATTCGTGTGAATGGAGATCGTTTTGACAATGGTGTCGTCTTTACGCGAAAAAATCAAAGGAAAATCTTCTCAGTTTTAAGCATATCGTTGTCGTGTCCTTAGTTTACACTCCATAACACTTGTTCTCTCTCTCTCTCTCTCTCTCTCTCTCTCTACAGTAACGGTACAGCTGGGAAGATGAACGGCGCCCTGGAACACTCGGACCAGCCTGATCCGGACGCCATTAAGATGTTTGTGGGTCAGATCCCTCGCTCCTGGTCCGAGAAAGAGTTAAAGGAGCTTTTTGAGCCGTACGGAGCCGTCTACCAGATCAACATACTGCGAGATCGCAGTCAGAACCCACCACAGAGCAAAGGTAGCGTGCAGTTTCCTGTCTTTAATGCATCACACACGCCATCGCACCACTAGGGTGTCATGTTGCATCATGTTATCCTACGCACATGTGTAATGTGTTAGCTTCTGGCTTCCTGTTTTGCTTCTTTACTTCCTTGCCTGTCTGTTTCTGCCTTGGATCCTCTATCCAAATTTTTCTCTTTCCCAGTCTCTCAAAATAAAAACAAAGTTAGGGGCACTTTGCAAAATGCAAAGGTCAAAGAAAAACAGAAAGGAAAGCTATAATATGCACGGCCTAAGAGAAAATCTGAGAAGAGTTTCTGATGATTACGACATTGTTGTGCCGTTCACGTCCTCATAAATATGATAGTTTAGATTGCAGTAATGTTCCAAACCAGTCACTTATGAGGTTCAGTTGTGGTTCCGATGGTGCCCATGTAGGCGGTAGACAGCGAAGTAGCTCGCCTGGTTTCAGAATAGCGCTAAAGCGTAGGCGTTAACCTCGGTTCTGTGGAGTTGTTAACACACAGACAGGAAGATGGCACGCACACGTTCACAATGCCGCCCGTCCTCTCGCTCTTATGGAGGATGAGTCAGGGCCGAGTGGGAGAGCATTACTCAAGTCCTGTACTCTCTCGCACACACACAGGCACCGCGACGGGTGTCTCCGTCAGAGCCGAGGTGTGTGATTGGCTTTCAGACGGGGTGATGAGTGCTCCTGTAGTTCAGTTAGCTGCAGTTAGAGTGCCTCTCTCAGGTCCAGCTTCATCAAGGCCTCTGACACAGCCGTTGGGCAGTAATGGCCGCCGCTAGCCTTCAGCTCCACTCAGACCCATTTTCATTTAGGAAAAGGTCGTCCGTGCGTGGCTCCGGCTGTTAAATTAGACCGTATTGAAAGATTTCTCCACCAACAAAGTCGCAAGGTGAGCGTTAACTTCCCTCCTGTCTCTCTGGCGCACTGTCTTTCCCTGTGGCGTCCACCAATTAGAACTGAATTTCTTTAAAAAGGTTTTGGTTTTCCATTTTCTCCCCTGCAAGGACAGTCTTTCCACCTTTTGAAATGACCAATTAATAGGCAGATTATGTTAAGAAAAGCGTGCCAGTTAATAGGAATCAATTTAAAGTGTCTTAAAGCAACATATACACACAATATTGGATAACCTGAGATCTTACTCAAGTTCACACACACTTAACTTGAGTTTCCTTGCCCACAAGCAAACATAACTTATAAATTAAATTTAAATATTTAACAAATAATATTCATGCACACATCAATTCATGTATATAACAACGATTATTTAAAAATATATATTAGAGCGGTCAAAATTAGTGCGTCAATGCATCCGAGTCATTTTTTTTAGTTTAACGCATTACAACTATTTACTCAATTAACGCAGCATTTGTTTTTTCCAGTCGTCCTTTGGCTAGTGTTACAATGTATGATCAAGCACGCATCTTCATGCAAATTATTTTAAATAATTGAAGTGCGATCAGACACAAGAGACGCAGTACTGGCGCACATCTGTGAATCTCCTGTCTGTGTGACACACACAAGACTCATGCGCATGACCGGACAAAAGCACTCAAAATGCCCGTTTTGTCAAGTATCCTCCGTTTAGTTGAGGATGTGTTAAATGAAGTCTTAAATTAATGTAAAGAGTTGTGAGAAAATGTGATGTGTGTCAGGTTTTAAAGTGACAGCAGCCTATTAAACCTGCGGTTTGTCATTAAGGATAATCAAAAAACAAAAGAAAAAGAGAAAATCACTCACTGCTTTTGACTGAATAACTGAAAAAGGATTTAAAAGCATTTATATAAAATTTAGAATGTATGCAGGGGAGACTGGAAGTGTTTGATCATTTTATTACATTTCTGGATACCGGTATATAGACCTACCTAAAAATCTTAAAGCACTTTTTACAAGGTTACATGGGTCAAGAACAACAAAAGTACAAATCTGAGTTGGTCTGAATGAGCCAATAGAAAACAATTGAGCCCTGATATATTTAATGTGGCATTTATTATAATGGGCTTATGTAAAGATGGTTTTAAGTTCACTTAAAACGTTAACTAAAAGTTGTTATTTTTTATGGCTCATAAACAATTCAATTTATATCTTTCAATTATACCACTCAATGGCTATAATTAATGGCTAAAATTGAGGGAAAAAACTCAATTTCATAGAGACATCAGTAGCGGTATTGGTACCAGTGATACTTATCAGCCTTATTTCATAAAAAAAAAAGATGCAATTAAACAAATATTTAAAGAAATATATATATTAAAAACTTTAATGATAGGTGCAATTAATTCCAGAAAGAAATGTGATTAATACATTTTTTTTATCGATTGACAGCACTAATATTTATACAAATTCAATAAATATTTTGAATATATTAAAAAATATATTAATTTTTTTTTTTTTTTAAGATGGACAGGAAAAATTAAGTGGCTGGCGTAGTACTTGCGTCAGTGTTGCATCGCAGTTGCTGGATTATATTGGAAGCAATCTATTTTTTATCTTGAGTTATGGTTTTGTTAGCTTCACGCAGCGAGGACAATATTCCACGCCCTTGTCCACTGACGCTAGTGCTTTCTGGATATTCTTTCAACCCTTATCTCCGGTGGAAATGTTACGAACTGTCACAGATTGGGGCACCAGCGCCCGATGGAAAAATAGTCACACTCGCAAACACATCCCAGCGAGAGTGCATAACTCCTCTGAGTTTCAGTCTCAGCGGTGTAATCTACGTTCACACACATGCTGTGTCGATTCACAGCGGGACGTCGCGTCCTGCGCCCCGCGCGTGTCCCTGCCTGGCCGCCGTAGCCTGATCATCAACGGGGAGGTGCTTCCGAACAGACGGCCTCACTGATCGCCTGCCTTGCGTGTGTGTGTGTGTGCGAGACCAGAAACAAGGCGTAGAATATAAATGCACCCAGAGGTGAAGAGCAGGAATTGTTTATCAGAGCAGGGCTACAATTTAGAACGGTCCTCACACACGCATACACACACACACACACACATAGAAACAGACCGTCCCTTGTTGATTGAGTGATGCGAGAGCAGTCCAGGGCTAAATGGCCCTGAGCAGCTGGGGTTCTTTAGTAAAGATGTATTCCTGTCTGCCTTTGAAGTCCGTCACACACACACACACACACACACACATATACGCACGCCTACACGCTCACAAGATGAATGGATGCGTTTGTGTGAGCATCCTTTTCAGTCCCTGGACACGTAGCACAGCCGCAGAATGATATAGGAGCGTGTGTGTGTGTGTGTGTGTGCTCTAAGGCCAAATGCAGATGTGCTATGCTAATGTATTAAAATGTATTCTAACAAATATGTGTGTGTGTTCATGGTATTAAGTCCATAACTTTAGGGTATTGGATAGACTGTCTCGTATAACAGATCAAAAACGGAATCTGTGAATAATTGGCATTCAAGTCATTTTCGTTTACAGTCAACACGAAAATGATATTCGCAACCTGTTATACTTCCATAATGTGGCACGTTTTCGAGTGAAACGAGATGTAAACCGTTAAAGGCGGTTGGTTTTATCCATCGATGGGATGATATTATGAAATCCGCCCGTCAGCGAGTCTCAGCACGAGTGCGAGCGGTCACGGGGCTCTTGAGGCGGTTGTACGGCTCGTGGTTTTATCCTGTCTTATCCGTCTCAGGTGAGGCTCGGGCTTTCAGAGCGTACGTCAGCAGTCCTGCCACGTACAGATGTGGAAAACACTTTGAGGACGACGGTTCTGACCTCTTTTGCCTGGGATTGTCAAAAGTTTCCAGTGTCGGAACACGATTAAACACGAACCGCTGTCAACCGCCAAGGAATGAGTCGCTGGCAGAGTCCAGAGAGGCTACGTTTCCTTCACTTTTGCTGACAACACAAGCCTGAGCAAGATCTTATTGGCTGACTGTTTCATGTAAGCGTATTAGCGTTGTTTCGGAGGCAGCATTTGAAAAGCTTTCGGACATCTACGGCCTGATTCCACAGACAGGGCTTAGATTAAGCCAGGATTAGACCTTAGTTCAATTAGGATAATTAAGTAGCTTTTATAAATGTGCCTTAGGTACTGGTGTGCATCTTGAGACAAAACAATGTAAAAGATGTGTCAGTGAATGTGGCTTTCAGTTTTATGCTGTTTTATGGGGTTACATTAAACATTAAAACGGGGTTAATGTTCTAGAATGATATGTAAAAACTATGGATCTCTTAAAGGTAGATAAAAAAATACAAATAAAATATATATATACACAGACTTTCGCATGTGCACGTGAAACTTTTGCATGTGCACGAAAAACATTTGCATACGCTTGTGTGCTCACGCATTACAATTTCCGGTTAATGTATACTGACCTATATGTGCGAAATCCATTACAATTTTACTATATTTTATTTTTGTTAGGGCAGTATATCTCTAACATCCTTAGCCTTATAATAATAATGATTATTATTATCATTATTTTCCCCTTCCTAGCACTGTCCTGTAGCATGTAGTGTGTTAAGTAGCACTGTAAATTGGTACATGTATTAATCAACTAGTTTGTGGATATCCGCTATTTTACAACAAGTTTGAACATGGCTCATCCGTCATAGCTATCTAATTTCTTAACTTTACTTTCATCTTTACCTTCACTGGTCTTACTCAAGTGTACGGTGCGTTTCAGGTCTTGATGTAGTGGAGTGTTACTTAATACTATGGAGTATTATGGGCTCATGTAGTATTACTGTTAGAGTTGCTGTGGAGTGTTTAGGCTCATGTGGTATTAACTCAAACCCCTGTACACAAAGCGCTTGTGAACACTCCCCCTATAGCAAATCTTTCACAATTATTTCATACGTACAGGACATCTTGTTTGTGAAAACACATTTTTGTCTATTATTTATAAACTTAAATTTATTTAGTCATAAAGTCTGGTCCTAACTAAAGCTCATTCTGGCCATGAACATTTTTAAAAACAAGACCAAACGGATTTGAAGCCCGTTCACACCAAAAACGATAACTATATTAGCATCCACACCAACGCACAATAACATTCTGTTTATTATAAGCACACACTGCAGTTTTGTCGTCTCCTGCTTTAAATGCTCGGGCTTTATAAAGTCGAATGGATTTTGATTCCAACGATATAATTCTTCTTTGCCGTTAACGTTATAGTTGTGGTGAGGACTCACAGTTTTGAGAAAGCTCTTGGTATTTTCACGTAACACATTGTTCGGATAGTCAGCGAATGCTCCGAGGCTAAGACCACATGTCCATTTAGTAGATGCTTGCGTTTCGAGGTTACTATGGTATCCTTGTTTAAGTTTTTGAGACCCCTGGGGTCAGTGTTTTACCTCAGGCACAATGGTGATTGATCCGAACTGGGATCTCATTAATACTTCAGTGCCTGGGTCACACTTAATTGGGATTGAACCTGCAACCTTTGTGTTAATGGCCCAGAACAATTCAGCCCCCCGACCACGACCATTGTCAATGTTGACTGATGGGAATGTTTCAGGCATGTTGGGAGTTTAAATGTGTATGATCGCTTACCAGTGTCTGGTGTGTGTGTGTGTGTGTGTGTGTGTGTGTGTGTGTGTGTGTGTAACACTGGGAACAGGGATGTTTTGGCCATAGACTGGACTTCACTGTTGCCAGGGATGAGTGAGTCCTTAGTTTATCCTGCCAAAATTCTCCTTGGCAGTAAAAGAGAGATTCAGTTCACTCTTTTTTTTTTCTTGTTCCTCTTCTCTTTTCTCTCTAAATAAAACATGCAAGCACTCTCAGCTTGCTTTAGCCGCGCACACACACACACACACACACACACACACACACACACACACACACACACACACACACACACACACACACACACACACACACACACACTAACACACTAACAGAAAGAATCAGCTGGGGATGTGTGTGTGTGTGTGTGTGTGCGTGTGCATGTGTGTGCGTGCGCGTGTTTCTGTACTCCAATGCCCAGTCAAGGACAGCGATGTGTGCACACACATACGTTTAGTCGTTTATATTTTTCTGATGAAGGACATATCTTTTTGCTCCATCTTTTTTGGGTGGATACAAAAAGTATCGTGACTTTGTGATTGTCAATTGTCAAATGTTAGTGGAACACGTCCATTCAGTGTTTCCTGCATCACTTCACAGACAGAGCTGAATCTCCAGTGCCATGGCACATATTTAGTTTGTATGTATAAATGTATACATAATGTATAAATGTAAGCTGTGCTGTGCTGTGCTTTTAGGATTATTGATTATATGTTATTTATACATTTTTGGAATATGCTTTTTAAAAATATTTGTACTTTTTGTTTTAATTTTAGTTTAGGTTTTAGTGTTACGTGCTTTTGTCATTTTTTATTATCTTTTATATTTTTATATTTTGATTTAATTTATTTTATTTCAGTTTTAGTGTTAGTAATTGTAATACTTTAACAAACTTATTTCAGGTCAGTTAGTTGACATTACTTCTAATTTCAAGTTTTTTTTTCATGTAATATTTATATTTAATTTTATTTCAGTTTTTTTTTTATTAAAGAAAATTATTTTCAATAGGTTTAGTCTTAGTTTTAGTTAACAATAACAACAATAGCTGGTAAAACAACCATGAACACAAAAATAACACATCTTTGCATTTGGTTGTCCTCACAGGCTGGATCAAAAAGACACACACACTAGTTACCAGTTTGAATACTTTGAACAAATACATAGTATAAGTCCAAGATTGACTGGTAAAACCAGTGTACTACTTCCAACGAGATTCTAAAGTACACATACGATGGACACTTTACTATCCCATGAGGCCACGGGAGAGGATTTATTAATGCTAGTGCAGCAACGTATAACTGACAAGGGTTGGTCACATGACAATAACAACATGGTGGATATAGTACGTCAGAATTACATTCATACTATATAGAAGATACTTTTTTTAACCATCATGAAGTAAATCCAAATTCAATTGTAGTATCTACTCGGACAGTATGCGATTTCGCGCACAGAATATGTGGGTAGCCCCGCCCACAGTGAAATCTCATTGGTCCACAATCCCGTTCCACATGGCTGTTTATTAAGCATCAAATATTAGGCTCTTTCCTCTCACTCTGGTTCTCTTTCTCTCCCTCGTCCCTTATCTTTTCTGTGGTGTAGTTTGGCAGAGATCTGTGTGACAGCAGTGAGATTGTTTTCTCTCTCAGCAGGTAGTGAGACGAAAAGAAAAAGATCAAATTCACTTGGCTTATTGCATGCTTAAAATGCTTACCTCTCTCTTTCTCTCTCTCTCTCTCTCTGTCTGTTTTCCCAGGGTGCTGTTTTGTCACATTCTACACACGGAAAGCTGCCCTGGAGGCCCAGAATGCACTGCACAACATAAAGACCTTAACTGGGGTGAGCTTTTGTTTATCTGCTCATGTCTGTCTCTCTCTGAAAGCTAGCGAGGCAGAGAATTCCTCATTCGAACGACGACAGTTTCAAGTTTTTTAATCTGCTTTCCTTTTGTTAGAGGTGGTAATTCAGGAAAATGTATGAAGTCGGGTTGAGGAAACGTTAACGAGTTTATAATTTGCGCTTCCTGACATAGAGATGATGTATGTAGTCGTGAAATCAGAGCCCGTGCCTTCCAAATCCGAACACAAAATGGGCACGTTCAAAAATGTGGGGTCAGTAAGATTTTTACAATTCTGTTCGAAAACCACCAATAATTATTTTGTATTATTTTATTTTAAATAAATTGTGGCTGATAACCGATAAATGGCATGTATTCAAAGTATACACTATTTTAACAGATAAAATAAAAAAAAATATGAGTTTAGTTTTACAAGTGATTTTAAGCATTACAACATCATATTATACAAAAATAAAATATCCCAAAATTCATTTTGAAAAAAAAAAAAATTATGATTTAACAATTAAGCATTTAGTATTTTTAAAGATTAACTGTACTTAAGCGTTAGACGATGACAAAGGTAACGCCGATAGGTGTGCGTGCGTGTGTGTGCGTATGCGTGTGCGTGTGCGTGTGCGTGTGTGTGTGTGTGTGTGTGTGTGTGTGTGTGTGTGTGTGTGTGAATACATAAAACAGTATCGAAGGTTACTGTCTTTTGTAATAAAATGAAATGTGAGGGTTGCCCATACAGTCAAAACAAAATGTATTTGATGACAACATAATAGTGTTGTCAGTAAAACTGACAGATGAACTGTATTCTTGCTTTTAGTGTCTGTGTTTACTCTCATTGTCGTCTTATCATCTTTTTGTTTAGTTAGAAATGTCTTTTTTTCCAATTCTGAACTCTTTAGCCCACGGCAGACCTAGAGATGTCACATAAGATTATCATATCAATTGCTGCCATAATCAGGCCGTCTCTGAACGGCGTGTGTGTGTGAAGGCTAATGTAGGACATGTCTGTTAAAGTGTCCTCCAGCTGTGAACGAATTCATCTCCTTCTCTCTCTCTCATTATGTGATTGTGCATTAATTCAGTTCACTGAAGACTGCTTTCACACTACAAGATCAGTTTAGTGTTGGCAATATGCTTGTTGTGAAGTTTTTGGTCAGTAGACATTTGTATACAGTAATAACAGCCGCGTATGAACAGGTCCCAATGGAATCTGATGACTTTAAACTTATTTTGATGGAAAAGTTGCAGATTTAAAAATGTTGGCTGAGGCTTGGCTATGTGTTGAATTTGATCAATGCATTCCAGTTCTGTAGAGATGTACGAAGTTCTGTGATGGGTAATTTAATAATGTTTATTTGTAAAACTTAATAAAAAACTTAGCGAAAGTAGACAAAACAACTAAACATTTATTTTACTTTACTACACTCCTTACATCTCCCTATTGCTCTATTTGATTGCGTTGTTTAAAACATTTCCACCGTCGAGTGTGTGTCAGTAGGTTATCTGCATATAACTTTGACAGATGTTATCAATTACACCGTCTGAATTGGTTTCAAGAAGGCCTCGTCTGGTTGAGAGTGTTTGCGAGTGTGTGTGTGCGCTCCATTAAAGGTAGTTGCAATATTTCGGTGTTTTTAATTAATTATCATTCACCGCTCTCTCTCTCTCTGTGTGTGTGTGTGTGTGTGTGTGTCTGTCTGTCTGTCTGTGAGTGTGTGGCAGCTTATATATTCCCCACTGTGTGTCCATCTGTCTGACTCTTGTGATCTTTCACCCAAACACACCGTGTGTCATCAAACCACTGGACTACACACTCAATCATGAAAAAAAAAAAAAAAAAGGTTTTTGTGCGATATTATCAGAACTTGAACCGTTTCCCCGTTTGTATCACTCCGCAACATTTCTCACAGAGAGTGACATGACGGACAAGCAGCAAACCACCACCATTTCACAAATGCTACTGTTGTTGTGTCACAGAATGAAGTTTTAAGATATTTTAGGCGAGAATTTAGTTATTTAGACATCAAATAGGTGACTTGTATATAAACATAGTGCATATTTGACAATTTGTTTCGACGTTTTCGCAGATTTTGAGCTCTAGACTTCAGCGGCCGCACAAAGCTTATGTACCCGCCGGGAAAAGCTTTATCTCGGCCAGTCGTTCAGGAATTTGCCGCTTGCTTTCATGTACTGTAGATAGATAGTGTTAAAACATGAGGTATAATTCATTTTGGGTATTTCAAATGGGCAGACTTTGGTCTTATTAATCTATTTCTGGTTGCAGAGCAAATTGATTTTGGCTAAGGGCATAGTTTCAGAACTTTATATTTTTTCTTAACTGAAATCCTCTAGGCTAAAATAACTAGCGCTGCTTTTGTACTTTTGACTGAACTGTTTGCTTGCATTTATTTCCTATTGTACAAACTTCTTATACTTTTATATTGGCTGATATTGTTTATTTAAATGTTATTTATCAATAAGTAATATTGTATATACCGGTAAATAACTTGTGATTATGAATATAAAATTGACCTGGAGAATATCAGCTAGATGCAGGTAGTGCACGCGCTAGTCTATCTCTCTCTCATAATGCTTTACTCTACAGTCTACATCATACAATAACCTTCAATGAAGCGACCCAACACTCCATCGTTACAAGTTCTAAAGTGACGTTTTAAAATGGAGGCTTGGGCTCAACTGTCAAACTGTCATCTTGAGATTTGAATCCGTGGCGGAAGGAAGTAGTTCTGCACAGAAGAGGGTTTTTAAAGACACTCCGTTGTCGTTTCTCATTTATTTACGCACTTGTGCCTTCAAACTCGTATAAGCACAATATCACGCGAATAGCCGTGCGATATGGCTGTATATCAGCGCTCTGTGATTACCTACAGCAGTGCTGGTTTACAGCCATATCGCACGGCTATTGTACGTTTTCAAAATTGCGATATATTTGCTAAACTTGGAGTTGTGGAATTTCTGAATAAAGTCAGAATCCTGTTATAAACTCTTAATTCTTAGAAAAAAAAATCATAATTGACCGTTAGCAAAGACCCGCCCCCTTTAGTTACTGTTGCATCGCGGAGCAAAGAGGACACTGACAACGCACTGACAACGCACAGATAGACAGGACACACCAGGTTACTTTTGATATGAAACAAAGTCTCAAATTTGGTCATTTTTTAAATAAATATACCGGTAAACAATAAATGCCGTTTAATGTGTCTGACAGATCGCTGTAGAGCATCGGTTAAAGCTGCTTGTGAACCGATCATCTCTTCCTTCTAGTTCATTTATAGCATCAAATAAACATGAATGAACACAAGTAGTGTTGTTTTAATCGCGGGAAGACGTCAGTACACTCCGTTTGTCAAGTTCAAATCCTCCAACGTTAATCCACTAACTCTCTTGACTGCTTTGTCCGACAAAATGGCGGATTCGGCGGATTGTGATTGGTCAGATTGCCTGTCCATCAAACTCCCTGTGAAGAGTCAATTGCGAGGTATTAACGAAAAAATGCGACATGCACTGATGAACCAAAACATTATGACTAGTCACAGGTGAAGAAAATATCATTAATCATCTAACAAGTCCACATATTAAACTCTGGTGGGTAGATTAGATGGTAAAAACAGACAAACATGTTGGACGCAGGAGAAATGGGGAGGAATAAAGATCTGAGCGACTTTAACAAGGGTCAAATTGTTATGGCAATGCGACTGGGTCAGAGTGTCTCTGAAACGGCAAGGCTTGTGTGTTGCTCCCGGTCAGCAGTGGTGAGAATTTATCATCAGTGGTCCGAGGAGGGACAAACCTCAAACCGGAGCGGGGTGTTGGGCGCCCAAGGCTCATCGATGCACGAGGGTAATGAAGGCTATCCCGTCTGGTCCGGGTTAACAGAGGGTCTACTGTGGCACACAACATTCTAATGATGGTTATGGGGAGGAATGTGTCACAACACATTCTGCGTATGATGACCCTGTCCACCTACAATAGGCACACGGCACATGATGCCTGGCCTAGAAAAATTGGCTTAGCCATCTATTTTTCAGATGTTATTAAAACTGTGGTCAAGATTTTGTAAGTACATTGCATAACTGTGCTTGGAGTCAATTGTTATATTTGTGGTGATACAATGAAACATGCCAAATTGTGCAGAACCACTTTTTGGCCTGGCTGTCATACAGAGAATTTATGAACACGCAAAAACAAGAGAGACACAATAAATGTTGTAGTCAGTGTTTGCTTTTTCCCGTGAACTTTCTTTTTAGGGGCCAAGCACTGAAGGTGCGGGCACCTATTGTATCTGTTCCCGTTCTTATTCTTCTTCTTCCGACTGGGCGTCTATGGCAGCCCATAGAAGCGTATGCGGGAAAGTTGTTTTGGTTTGACATTCTGATAGAGGACATTCCCAACATCAAATACACCAATTTTGGTGTTTCTAACTCATTCCCTCTAGCGCCACCACCTGTCCAAAGTTTCAGAAATTGTATGCTAATAACTTTTGAACCGTAAGGCGTATCAACAAAATTATTTTTTCCTCTGATTCCTGAGCTCACGACGATTCAATTGCACCCTATGACGTCATTTTCCGTCATAATAGTTTTCCCGCCATTTTGAATTTTCCAAAAAACCTACTTTTTCGAACTCCTCCTAGGCCGTTGCTCCGAATTTCACGAAAAATGAACCAGATCATCTCCAGACCATGACGACAAAAAGTTATGGAATTCAAGTTGATTCGAATTACCGTTCTCGAATACCGCGCAAATAAATTTTACGTAGCGCTTGCAAAAACAGACGTAAGGCCGTATCTCCACAACGCTTTATCGGATTCAGACCAAATTTGGTACATGTCATCACAAGCATGACCTGAGGCTACATGCTGCGTTTCGGCGCAGCGCCACCTACTGGTCCGGAGATATGAAGAATTTATATTTTTGCTTATAACTTCTGAACGGTTTGTCCAAAAATCACAAAAGTGGTCTCGTTAGATTCAGGGCATCGTGCTGAGTCGACTGATATCCAATTTTTTCCATATCGGCCATTTTGGCTGTCGGCCATTTTGAATTATGTGCTAAAATGCTGTATTTTATGAACGCATGAACGTATCGTTACGAAACTCAGTATGGGTCATCAGTACAACGCCCTAAAGGTACTCAAAAAATTATGAGACAGCGCCACCTTTTGGTCAAAAGTTATAATGAAATTTCCAAAAATGCTAATAACTTTTGAATAAATTTGCCTATAGTAATAACACTGATCTCAATAGATTCCTTGGGTTATGCTGAAAACATAGATACCAATTTTGCCATAGTCAGCCAAACTTCCTGTCCGCCATCTTTATTTTCTTTTAAAACCTACTTTTTCGAACTCCTCCTAGACCGAAGGTCCGATTTTCACCAAAATCGGATCGTGTCATCTCCAGACCGTGCCGACTAAAAGTTATGGATTTCGTGTCGATAGACGAAACCGTTTTCGTATACCGCAGTGGCAAAGTTGAGGCATGATGCCAAAATGACTATTCAGGCTTTATATCTGCAATGCCTTGACATATTGACACCAAACTTTGCAAGTGTCATTGTCACTTCACTCTGACCACATCACATCAGTTTCGTAACTGCGCCACCTATTGGTCGAAAGTGATAATCATATTTTTAGTTATTGTATGTGATTTTTCAACCATTTTGCCAAAATTCATCTTCAAATGTCTTTAATTGCTCCTTGCTGCAGTGGGTCTCACACTCCCAGCCACTTTGGCATGTCTTGTCGTCTTGCTTGCGCTTGGCCCCGGTGATTGCTGCTTGCAGCTATATTTCTTTTTCTTTCTTTTTTTGCCAAATAATTTTGTCAGATAAATAGCTTAACCAAGTTTAGTGTTTTGTTCTGAGCTATCCCCCCCAGACATCACTTTTAGCCACTACTGTGTATATATGATTTAATAATTAATTAATTTTTCAACAAACAGCATCAAACAACAAACAGAGTGTCTTTAAAACTTGTAAGTATTCTAGCCACGGTCAGAAAGAGCGTTTGTGTCCTACAGGATCTGAAGCCTGTAGAGGATGCCGGCAGCATGGCAAACCATCAAAGAGCGTGGGTGTGTGGTGAAGGTCAAAGGTCAGAGTTGAAATGAAGTAAAGGGATATCTTCAGTTATTTCTGACTGCTTTTATAATTCGATCCAACCCAAGAGTTATGGAGCTGTCACTCTGTCTTCAGCTGCAGATGTTGAACGCTTTCAGGTGTGTGTGTGTGTGCGTGTGCGTGCGTGCGTGCGTGCGTGCGTGCGTGTGTGTGTGTATGTGCGTATGTGCGTGTGTGTGTTTTGAGAGCAAATGTATATAGTGTCATGGCCTTTAATAGGAGAGGATGACAACAGATATCCACACGCTCCGTGACGGCTGCATGTAAACACACACACACACACACACACACACACACACACACACACACACACACACACACACACACACACACACACACTTACAGAGAAGACATGGAAATAAAGGGGCAGATGCCGTACACATAAAGTGTGAGTGTGAGTGTGAGTGTGTGTGTGTGTGTGTGTGTGTGTGTGTGTGTGTGTGTGTGTGTGTGTGTGTGTGTGTGTGTGTGTGTGTGTGTGTGTGTGTGTGTGTTGGACAGATCTGGTAGTATATCAAAGCTGCTGGACACAAACTTGTAGTTTTGATCCACAAAGCTTACGAGAGGAGGAGAGACTTTGAGAAATAGAAAGAGAAAATAGATGAACAACCAAAAGCAGAAGTGTAGTCTTAGCGGCATTCAAAAAACAGCACAACAAAATCCAACAGAACACAGGAGATTCAAGACAAGCTTTTAATGCGAATTAATGTGAAAAAGTGATTTTAATGTGCGTTTAATTCAACTATAAAGCTTCCTAATCATTGTGCCAGTAATTGAAAACCATCTTGAAATTTAAAGCTCAGATGGGATTTTTTTTATTTATATGTGTATATATATCATAAATGTACTTAAACATAAACATTAAAGACAAAAAAATGATATATATATATATATATAACAATTTTACATGACACAACACCTTAAAACAAAATGCTGAAGATACAGTGTGACACAATGAAACCTCCAAAAACATCTATCTTGCCACGTATGTGCATAGACTGACTATTAAAAAATAGAGCAGACAAAAAAAAAAATCGTTGGATGGAGATTAAGAGAACAAGAACAAGTACGCGAGAGAAAGATGGAATGCAATAAACATTTCATCGGCAAAGTGCTGACAAATCACCTTCATCAAACCCCCGACACGCGTACGTCTTCATTCCGCCAGCGTCTATCGAGATGAAGAATTGAGTCAGCGGAAAAAATGACGACACATTAACGAGATTACAGCGATAATGTAGAACATCAGTGCGGCAGCGAGACGGGGTTGATTATGTGCTGGCGTGAGCGTTAATGAGTGTGTTGTAGTAAATGTGCTGTTTGTGTAAATGTAACCCGTGTGTGTCCTGTGTTTCAGATGCACCATCCCATACAGATGAAGCCCGCAGACAGTGAGAAATCAAATGGTGAGTGTCTGTATGCGTCTCTTGTTTTTCTCAAGTCGTCCGACTGTGCGTTTGTTCTGGGGGTTTGTCTCTGTGGTTGTGTCTCTGTGTGTGTGTGTGTGTGTGTGTATGTGTGTGTGTGATACTGGGAGATGGCTGAATTATTGAAACCCAGGAGGGCCGCGGGTCAAGAATAGTTTAAGTGTTTGCCCTGGTAGTGAACCGCACACGTATACACACACTCAAATAAACCATTTCGCTCACAAAAAGATTGTATAGATGTGGTTAGGAAGCCCACCGAAAAGGAGCTGGTGCTCGGCCGGGGGATTTGCTGAGCTCTTTCAGACTCTGACTTGACGGATGACTATGAGGACTATGTTACTATGCTCACAAGCAAACATGCGGTAACATGGTTTTACTGCAGTTGACCAATTTTGCTTTATATACAGCACCATACAAAAATTAGGGGTCAGTAAGATTTTATAATGTTTTTGAAATAAGTCTCTTATGCTCACCAAGGCTGTTTATTTGATCAAAAAATACATTAAAACAGCAATATTGTGAAATAGTATTAGTAGTGCTGTCCAATCGATTAATCGCATCTAACATAAATGTTTTTGTCTTCATAATAAATGTGTGTATATTAAAAAATTTGAAAATCGTGCAAAAGTTCATTTAATTCAGTAAATAATTAATATATTATATAGACTCATTACATGTAAAGTGAGATATTTCATTTTGATGATTATGGCTTAAAGGGCACCTATTATGACATTTAAAATGTTCCTAATGTTGTTTAGTGAGTCCCCAACAACAGTTTTACGTGCATGCAATGTCAAAAAACACTTTTGTTGTCGTATAATATGCATTTATTTTTACCTGATTTGCTCACCGACTCCCAAATGATTCGTTCAACGACACGTTTTTCAAACCCCTCCTCTGCGCGACGCTAATCTGCGATTGGTCAGATGACCCAGCAGTGTTTACAGAGATAATACTTATTGTTTAACACGGAGTACAATGATGCTTTTATCAATTAAATCGTGTTATAATAATGATTATAGTCCACTGCTTTATAGTTTGTAGTAAAAAACTAAAATAAGATAAAGAATTTAATGTTATGTTAGCGAGCATAGCCCAGAGTATATTGTAAAAGCACAATCAGTCTTTGTTTGCATTAGCCCGATCCATAAACATAACGTTTTTACAAAAAAAAAAATGCAGTTAGGTTACTACGAGGTATTATTCTATTCTTTAAGACAACTCCGAAAACAACGACAAACACTTCATATCTCAATACAATTGTCATTGAAGACCTAGAAGCTAAACGGTGCTTACACAACAAACAAAATAATTATTAAGCATGCTACATAAAACATAATCAACAATTATTAATAACACTTACAGGCTGTGATACGGAGGAGGAAGCTGATGCAAATACACTTAGAAATGAACCTTCCTTCAATATCAGCCGGCTCGCGAATCCAAGTTTGATTGCATTTAAAAAGCAATCGTCTTCAAAATGGCGCGAACAAAGCACAAGGCTCTGACTATTCTGTGGTATAGTTGTATATATGAATTGTAGCCACTTAGTCTTCAAATGCTCCTCCTTGGGCAGATGAAAAAAGTTGGCTTTTGAGTCGCACTTCAGAACACAGCGTCTCGTCTGTTTTCAAGTTTTCCCTGCTGGCCTTGGAGCGCAATAAGTGAGCGTATCGTATTCAAATAACTTGACAAGTTGACGTCATCTAGTCAGAGAAAAAGCTTCAGGCTCTTCTAACGATTCATAAAAATGACTCCGAGTCGACTCTTACTTTTGAAAGACAATAACTGTATATACGGTACACTTTCCTATTTCAAACTTTGCAGGATGTTTTTGTTCACTTGGATCTATGTTACACACTACATGAAAGGTAAATTTCAAAATTCCATAATAGGTGCCCTTTAAAGCTTATGAAAACCTTTTCACAATATTCTAATTTTGAATTTGGGGTTTTCATAAGCTGTAAGCCATAATCATCAAAATTATAACAAATAAAGGCTTGAAATATCTCACTTTACATGTAATAAGTCTATATCAGGGATGCTCAACTTCAGTCCTGGAGGGCCACTGTCCTG